>JANHFT010002512.1:69130-86017 GCA_032467955.1 Pseudoxenodon macrops
AGGAAGGAAGGACGGAAAGAAGGAAGGAAGGAAGGAAGGAAGGACCATATGACTACGGGGACGCTGTCATAAATGTGGCAATGGTTTGTAAAAGTCATTTTTTTTCAGTGCTGCCATATCTTTGAACAATCGCGAAATAAACGACTGTAAGTTGAGGAGTACCTGTACCTAAGTCTCACCTGAGATCGTCTGTTTCTTATATTGTAATTCATTGAAGTGCTTCCTTTTTTCTTCAATGTCATCATCGCTCCAACCATTAGAGAGCGTCTACCACGTCAGCTACTCCTGAGGTTGCCATTCCCCTTCCCTTCTTGCGTATCCCATTGCTTGCCGGCCCTTCCTCACCCCCTACCATTCCCACCCACCCACCAACCCCCTGGCTTGCCAGTCCAACCTACTCAGCATCTCTGCGGGCTGAAGGCTCTTGATTCACGGCCTTCTCTTCTTCTTCCCATGTTACCAAGGCTTGAACACTTGACGTCTCCCTCCCTCCCTGCCTCCCCCCATCCTTTTCATGCCTGACATAATTCATTTTTCAGCTCCGTCCTTCCTGGGAAAGGAACCTTTTGACTCCGCAAATCGAAGCATCTACTCTGTCAAGAGAGAAACCGGGACTGACATGAATGGATTTACTGATATTCCTGGATTTATTTCACTCAGGCAGAAATCCTAGGGAGACGATCTCAAGCAGATGAGAACGCTTGAAGAAACAAAATGGCAGGAATTGCAAAAACACTGATGGGGGGAGGGGAATGAAAGCTGAAACCCAGCCCTGGTTTTTTTACAAAATTTTATTGGGTATTGCAGGGCCCCAAAATGGTGGAATGGGTTCAACACTGAAATGACGTCAGGTAAACACAGCGGTTGAGAATGTAGGGAGAAGTCATAATTTAGTGTGAAAGCGATGTTCTCCTCTTAAACCAGTGTTTCTCAACCTTGGCAATTTTAAAATGTTTGGACTTCAACTTTGCTGGCTGGGGAATGCTGGGAGTTGAAGTCCAGATATCTTAAAATTGCTAAGGTTGAGAAATACTGACCTAAGAGGTCCCTTCCAACTCTGTTAATCTTCAAAGTTTAAAACTCTTCTTCAGTTTCAAGTAACTATTGGACATTGGATGAGTATTTCAGGAGAGAGAATTTGGCACTTTGAGCTCATTGAAATCCCTGATGAAATATAGAACGTTATATGTATAAACCGCCAGGTACAAAGTAAAATTCGAAATGTTCGATCGGTATCACTTGATGAGAGGAGAACACCCGAAGCTGTGGCTGACTCGGCAGGCGTTTATTCAGGTCTACTTTTCTCTTCCAGACGTGTTGATCGATCATTCTGGGATTGACTTCCGGCTGCCTGCCGCTGACATGGCGACGCCGAAGGAGGAGGCACGTGTCCTTTTCAGGCAGGGCGTGCAAGCGGTGTTGGACGGCTGGGCCGTGTTGCAGGTTAGGAGCCTTTCCCGGTAACGAGGAAAGGCGTGGGTGGGTGGGGGAGTGGAGGGAGGAAGAGCTGTCGAATACAGAATAAACTCTATTTTTGAGCTTGCAGGTACATGAAAGGAGCAGTGAGTATGGTATTGGGAAAAGTAGAGAACAACTTGTTTGGAGGGGCGACTTCTCAGCCTCACCCCGACTTGGCAAGCAAAACAAGGCAAATGTGATCCCATAGTTTTTGGTTTAGTGTGGGTTTAATGGCAGTCAGATGTGGGAGGCTAACTGCGTCTGCCTATAAAACGCCGACGGCACAGGGCGGCAGAAAAATAGAGAAATCTTTATGCCTTTACCGCCGCTTAGTGATTGTCGGGATTTTTGTAGCCCCAGATATGGTAGTCCCGAATGGTGGTATCTTAAAAATCATAAGATTACCGTGTTGTATAAACACTGCCCCTTACGTTGAGATATGAAGTTGTTCAAATGGAAACGCATTTCGTTGGTGTTAATGTGTATAATGAATTGTTAGATGAGGTTGCTTTTAGATTGGTGTTTATTTAGTGAAATTGTGCACGGAGAACCAGAACTTTTCTATGGTTCTAAAAACTAAGGCTGTTTCCAGAAATCAAGCTCAATTTATTCATTGATTATGTGGCACCAAGTCGTTTTTGATTCCTTGCAACTTTGACTTCTTGCAACCTCCTGTTTTCTTCATGATAACTTGTTTTTTCAGGTCTTCCAGTGATGCACACATGGCCATTGTAACTGAATCCACCCACCTTGCTGCTGATAACTTAATTTCCTTTGTGTTTATTTATGGAACTGAAAATAACATCCATATGTATTTCTCTTTAGAGCTTTTAGTGCAAAAGAGATATGTTGGTATGTGTTGTTATGTACCCACAGTCACAAAGCAGCTGATAAGAGTTTTAGCCTAATACATTGTGTGAAACTCCCATATGTTTAAGTTAGTTTATGTTTACAAAGTTTATGTTTACAGTGTCCTATGAACCTAAGCAGTTTGGTCTAGTTTAACCCTGAATAAACATGTCCATTGGAATTGCTATTTATCCTTGTCTTGAGTATCTATCTTGATCCTCCCACTTTTATTATGCATGCCTTAGTTTAAATCAATGCTGATTCTTGCAGACTGCTTTGAAAAGTCCTTGCAGTTTTCTTGGTGAGATTTTCAGAAGTGCTATGCCATTGGCTTTTTCCTAGGGCCATCGTTATCCAACCGGCTTCATGCTAAAAGCAAGACACAACTCAATTTCTAGTTTGGTGCCTTAATCACTACATCAAAGTGGCTTTCTTCTTCTTTTTCCTCCCTGCTTGTTTCTGACATACTTGTGGGGAAATTGTAGGAGGAAGGTGTGTTGGACATGTTCCCCAACTTGAGTTATTTATAACAGCAAAGGTGGGATACAAATACTATTAAGACAGCATATTAGGGCTCCTAGACCTGGGCCATCTAGACAACCATTATGTGGCAACCATTGCTTTTTGATTTTCATTACTACTGCATTTTCAGCTGTCAGAGTAGCATCACTAGGCATTTGATGTTTCTTCCTCCATTTTCAAAGCCATGCTCGTCTTCTTTCAGTCCATCTTCCTTGACTGTATAATCTGCATATAGGTCGAATAGGTAAGGAGAGTTGTCTTGCATCTTGTCAGCCTGGAGTCAGTTTGTTTAAGCTTCACACTGAGACTTCCCAATCTTGCATAGGTTTTGTATGAGGACATTAAGGTGTTTCCAGATTCCCATTTTTCTAAGCACATTCCTCAACTTGACATGGTCAACATAATTGAAGGCTTCTCTATAGTCAATGGAGCACATACTGAGTGTTTTTGCTGGTTTATTTTGTGTGCAGCACCAATAATGGCTTTTGTTCCTCAGCTTTTCTAAAACCTGGTATCTCCTGTCTGTTCTGCATCAATGTTCCTAAAAGCTATTTTGCTAATATAGGAAATTAAGAATATTGTGTGACAGCTGTACACTCTGTTAAGTCTCTGTTTCTGTTTCCTGAGTAGGAAATTGATAGTTGGCCTAAAAGTATCCAATTCCAGTCCATTTCAAGATGCTGACACCAAATATGTCAGTGTGTAATTGATTCATTTCAGTTTTTACTATGTTGAGCCATCCCACGTACATGCTTCTTAATTTCCATGCTCCCACCATAATTCTGATTTTCATCTTCAGATATATTTTTTCTTGTATGGCAATATCATAATTTTTCTTGTATGGCAATATCAGAATAGAGGTTTTAATCTAGCCACTTCATAAATACCATTAGTACTCCAAAGGATTTCCAGCTTTGCCTCAATTGTGTGTGGCCATCTTCAGGTACTGTAAGGTCAATTATGCACTAGAGTGTCAATCAGTTTTTGTCTAGCCATGTGGTTTTCTAGGTAAAATGCAGGAGTATAGGTAGTCCTTGCTGTTTGACCACAACCTTGGGGAATGTTGCAACCTATATGCAGATCACATGAGCCTGGAACAGTGCATTCATCATAAATATATGCCAGCTGCCAAACAACTGAAATTTGATCATGTGACCATGGGGATGCTGTAATGGTCATAGGTGTGAGAATCGGTCATAAGTCACTTTTTTCAGTTCTGTTTCAAGTTCAAACAAATGTGTAATTAAACAAATTGTTGTAAGTCAAGGACTACCTGTAGTTTACAGTTGCCTTTTTCTGGGCAGTATAAAATGATGCATTTGCCCTTGTCATTAAAGTAATGATCCTATACATTGTTGCTGCCCTGTGTAGATAGATACCTGCCTGTTTTAGCTGGGCAGCTAGGATGAGCTTTGTATTCTTGACAGACACCCCCAGTGTTCTTTCTTCATTCCTTCCAGGAACAACAACCCCACCACACCCCAGCCTGCCACACTGAGGCAGCACAGCAGGACTTGAAAGGAACACATTGTGATAGGCTAAAGTATGGGCTGGCTAGATAATAAATACATTATAGCATGCAAACCTAGCCAGTCTGTTCATATAACAGGATGATAAATATTTAATTCTTCATAATCAACTGAGCAAACAAGAGATAGAATGTAATCGCCTCCCATACAAATACATTATATAAAATACCAGTATGTTGTCTGGACAGAAACTAGAAGAGAGGAAGTAACTTTTCTGTTGAGGTAAATTAATTATCGAAGGAATGAATTTAGAAGAAATTGTACCACTTTCCACCAATAAATTTGTTTAGCCATAGTTATGGAAACCTTGTTCCAGTCTGGTCAAGAATAAAAACATTTCAGTAAACAAATGCATATTATATTATTATGTAAACTAATAATACCAATATATTCAAAACGTGAACTTTCAACTTCAAGATACAACTCATACTTAGTTGCTTTTCACTGTTTTAAATTTCCCCATTCTGTACATGTGTTACTACGCTGTACAAATATGCTCCTTATATGGTAATTTTCTGTTATTCTGAAACTATAAGCTCTGTAGTAAAGGACACAGCTTGTGTCCAGCTAACTAGTGAGGAAGGGCAGTTAGCTAGCATGTTCTACTTGAAAAAATAATTTAGAAAGCATCTGGAGCCACCTCTCTCATATGTAACAGAATTGAAAACTATAGTGATTTAATAAAATCAGACTGACCATGACCAAAAGGAAAGTATATATAGAAGGTAAAAATCTGAATAAATGTAATAAAAGATCAATCATGTTCCTTTCTTTGTATTGTTAGTTTAGCTGTCAAGCAAATGACACATGTTTATATAAATTTACTTAATCTTATATTTACAAAAAGAAAAAGCACGCTTCAAGATTACCTCAAGGATATGTGTGTTTTGGTAATGCCAATAGATTGTTATTGAAACCCACATTGAAGAGAAAATGTTGCTTTTCCCTAATTCGACTCCTGAATCCAAACAAGCAACATGAAGGACAAATTAGCTTTGTTATTAGAGCTCAGCCAAGGACTTGAAGCACTGTTGGAGCTGGCTTAGATAATTCTTTGCAATTATTTATTCATGATCTAAATTGTGCCAATTATCACCCCAAGCAACCCTTTCCTGTGCAAGTGGCCAGTTGCTGTTTATGAACATTTCCTTGTCTTTTTCCAATTGCAGATAGCAGTTGAAAATGGCTTTGGAGGGGCACATAGCCAAGAGAAAGCTGAATGGATGGTGGGGGCTGTGGAGCAATACTTTGAAAGCAATGGTGAGATTCTGTCCTGGTGCCTGAATGGTAGATGGGCCATGATGTACCTGGAATTACGATGGTAGAATATTCTGATCTTTTAGTCGTTCATTGCTAGATGAAGATCCTGAACCTGAAACTTGTCTTACGTATGACACAGAATGGTGGGTCTTGAATTTTATATGAAGCCCTTGGGAGTTAGAATTCTCCCTGCCATGATGAACCTTCTAAAATGTGACATTTAAAAATGGTGATAACTCTTCAAATTTATTATAGTTTCAAAAGCATGAATTGGGCTGTCACTTCAAGGATAATAATGACCACCTAGTATCCCCGGATCAACATTGCTAGAGGCTCTAGGATCAGAAACCCTATCGTATGTTACTTATTTTAGCAAGTTAGTAAAGCTTAATGAGTACAATTCAAAGGCCTGGAACTGGCTTGTGTGCTTTCTTCATGGAGACTTGCAGGGTTACATTGGATGGAACAATAGCTAGCAGTCTAGAAACTGCTTAACCGTAGTCATCTTTGGAAATTTCCTATGCAATTCCGTTATTTGACTCTGTATCCAATCTCTCTACAGCTGACCTTGAACCAGAGGAGATAGAGGACTTCCTTGCTGAATTGATGAACAATGAATTTAACACTATAATAGAAGATGGAAGCTTAGCTCAGATGCAACAACACAACCAACCAATCCGCTCACAGCAACGGAGCCAACGCCCCACACCTCCCCAGTATTTATAGAGAGGTGGCAGCTCCGATCACGCTGTGCTCGCACAGGCCACCAGCCTGAAGATGACGAGTGAGATCTGACGTTTCGATGAGATACTTTCAATCTTACATGGGAAAAGACCCGAATACGCCAAGATTTGCATACTTATACCTGTGAAAACCTACGAAAACATATATATATATATATATATATATGTGTGTGTGTGTATGTATATATATGTGTGTGTGTAAATAAGTAAAAATAAATAAAATATAAAAGAAGGGGGGAAAATGCAAACAGCAAATTTTCATGGCAGATATTGATAAAATGGCCAGAAGTACAAACACAACTCTTTATAGGGTTAATAAGTGCAAACAATACTATCCCTCTTCGTAGTTTTTTAGATTACTCTCTTCCCCACTTTCTCCTCCTCCTCCTCCTCCTCTACCCAGGCAACTTTTCATGAAAGCCAATTAAAAGCTATCCTGTTGTCACAGCATGACAGACATCCCACCCATGCTGTTTTTATTGAAGAATGATTAAAATGCTGGACAAAAGAGCAAGATAAAAGTTCAGAACATGAAAGCAACAAGAAATCTTGCCACAGAGCAAGAGAGAAAAAAAGTCGGTGAAAATGTCTTTGCACCTTAAAGTATCAATTATATAGTCTTGCATGCCTTGTAAATAGTGGAGCTAAAACGGTCTGAGAATCTTGTGAAGGGAGGAGGAGGAGGAGTGGAATCTAACAGTATAGAAAGAGACAAGTAAAGATGTCAGTATTAAGGGTTGCATTCACAATTTGCAAACTAAAGTGAGTTTAATGGAAAGGAAAATGCTATGATGTTCCTCCATTAATGCTTCAACATTTGCCTTGCACTCAAACCTAGTCACTCTGCAAGTTTTATTTATCATTGATATGAAGTATATTCAGATATCATGTAACACTAGAATTAATTAGGAAGAGATACCACAGAAACAGCAAATTATGGCTCCTAAATATCATTCCATGCCACTTCTTAAAAATTCAGCAACAGCTGCCCAACCTTGTCTGGACTTAGAAACTAAGTAGGATTAGGCATAGTCATTACTTGAATGGGAAACTGTTAGTGAATGCCAGGGCAGAAGGCTAAACTGGGAACCTTTTTTCAAAAAATATCCTGAAAAGGCAATGAACTGTGCACTTTCAAAGACAGTATGAAATTAAACTTTCAAGTGAGAAATACTTTTGGACAAAATGGTTCCTTTGAAATGGTCTCAGCTGTCAAACCTTGACAAATGCATTTTAAAATAGACGTAAATGGGAAAAAAGTGGAAAGCAATTCTTTCTCCTTTTTTTTATCCAGCACTACTTGTCACTTTAGCAGCATTTAAGCAAGCTTTTTTTTAAACCTGCCATGTGTGAGCTACACCTTCAGAAACAGAAGTAGGACTGGAAATCATAATACTCTACACAGTAGGAACCTCTTAAAAACTGCAGTGGATGTACTGATGAAATGTCATTTCTCTGTCAACTTAGGTGTTTAAAAAGGCTGCCATATTGCACATAATATTAAAAGTAATTGCCATTGAACAGATGGTTATTTTTATTTAACAAGCCAGATGTTATAAGTAAACATATTGTTTAGGAACCTGCCGGAACTTGCTTGCTGTTATAGCATATTGCATTTTCAGTAAATTAATTTTAAACATTCTTATGTGTGAGTCTTATATAGTGCAGTGATGGCTTAAGTGTTCAAATTCCTCTTCAAAATGAAAAAGGCCATAAAATGGAATTGTTAAAAGAAATCAGAACATTAGCCTGCTGCTTATTAAAACATACACACTGGAATTTTGGATGCTCTCAACCCTTCTGGGATTAAGGATATCCAATAATATCTGTCTATTTGAGCACAACTCAGCACGGATTTGTGACTTGGCTGTTGCCTCTTGCTATGATCCATATATAGCAATATCATTTAGTAACAGCATTTAAGCTTATATATTGACCAATAGTGTTTTACAGCACTCTCTGGGTAGTTTATAATGTAGAAGCATTATTTGCATATTGCCCCCAACAATCTGGGTCCTCATTTTACTGATTTCGGAAGGATAGAAGGCTGAGTCAACCTTGAGCCTGGCAAGATTGAACTCCAGGCTGTAGGCAGAGTTTTGTCTATCATAGTACAGGCAAAATGTAATGTCATTTTCTATTCTTTGGCAGAAAAGGGAAAGTAGTATCTTCTTATGTACAACTAAGACTTGTTCTCACAGATGTTGGGTGGATAAGCAGCTCAGAGTAAATAATCATCAGAGTGGTATCAATAAACAAATAAGCAACAAACAAAATGTAGTGAGACTGAGTGATTCCCAGTCTCAAATTCTCACCCAAAGCTGTACGTTGTCTGCCTATTCAGCAAAACATAGAGACCTTTTAAATCCACTTCTATCCTTACAAAATAGTCACATCCTGAAGAAACTTTTTTTTTCTAATTTTCCACTGACTTGATGAAACAGCAATGGATTATGAAAAGGGTGGATAGCTTTGATTTTGACAAGGGAAACATTTATAAATTGAAAGGTAACTCCTAAAACAGACTCAGTACAATTTAAAAGGAGGGGAGGAAGATAAAAACAATATGCACATACATACTGACTGAGGGGAAAAGAGGAAAATCCCATTGAGAGTTTGAGTCCTCCCTTCTGCTAATTATGACTATTGTTCTTTCCCCAGTGTTTAGAAAGCTGCCCAGACCTTACTTTTAGGATTTTGAAATAGTACCAGGGGAATAGAATGAAGAATGGTTAAGAATTCTGAAGTATCTTCTTCCTACCTTGCAGGAAATAATTCGTGTTTAGTGAAGATGTTACATTAATTCTATGGCTTAAGTATTCCCCAAGTGGTCCAAAAAAACCCCTCACTGATAAATTGGCAGAATATCTCTTTTTCTCTCTTTCCAAAGGGCATGCAAATATACAGTTCACTTAGTGGCAAAAGTAAATGTATCTTTTCATGCAAAATTAGAAACTTCCTGCCACAAGTAAATAGCTTTTATTTAGCAGTAGGAATTTCTCAGTTAATTTTGAGAAATGTCCCTCTTGTGCCATCTGCTATTCTAGCAAGGTGAAGTGGGAAAATATGCAATATAAGGCCTATAATCTTAATATTTGGAGGGAGGATCTGATACTATTGTTACCATGATGTGAACAGCATCTTGATTTGCAAGATTCTCTCCAAACCTTGTAGGGTACCAAGCCATTATAAAAATCACAGTTGGAACCTGGGATGTCTTTGAGAGATATTCCTGTACACTAAATGCAGAAGAACACCTTTTATTTTGTAGGCTTTTTCTTGTAGGCTTCACTTTGTGAAGTCGACATAATTTCATGCTGCAAAATTCAAAGTATATAATAATACCTGCGACTATGAAGGCTAGTCCAGATATTCCATAGTTTCTTATTATCATCAATTTAAAACTCTCCTTTGTTGAGTCTGTTGTTGTTGTTTTTAATACAAGTCACATATATTTGGGGTATTTAACCAGTTATTTATTTATTGTTCAGTAATATGACAGTGGAGATTTTTTATTAATGCTTACTCCTCTCTGGAACATTAGATTATCTTTCAGGTTTTTGCTTATTTTTTCTCAATACTATTGAAAGATCATTGACTTTCTGCACACCAGTAAATTATGAGTTCAAATCAAGTCTTTTACAGAGAATCCAATACTGATTGTAGGTGCTCTTGTTATTAAAAAAAAAACCTAGAAGTTGGAAGAACTCTGCTGGTTGTTAAGAATGTGGAAGCATGATTTACCATTTGAAAAATGCAATCAAATTATAAGGAAAAAAACGTTTAAAAATAGAAGCAATATACATATACTATCCCCTTGATATTTGTGTATTTCTTTTAGATTTCATCCTTCATGATGTACTCTATACTCTTCTTTGGCCTGCAGAAACTTTCCAAGATCAATTCTCTACTTCATCATAACAAAACTTATTTCAAGGTACATTAGGCCTGTCCAGCCGAGATAAGCAGAATTGTAATATGATATGTTTGTATCAGAGACAGCTCACATATCTTCAGCAGCCTCTGAGCTCTGATTGAAATGGCTTGAAACTAGTGCTAGGCATATCTTCAAATGGATTCTGCTATACCATTCAAGTGGACATGGGACAAGGAAACCTTTCCCAGGAATAACAGGAATTGGGGGAAAAATATCAAGCAATGGCAGAAGATATGGGAATTTTCAAGGTCCATGAGTAGACAGATAAAGAGATAGATAGTAAGATGATGATATACTGACTATCTAGCCTTTGCATTATCATACAAGCCAATAGGAACAGCATAAAATATTGTACCACAGTGACAGGATTTAGAATCTTAGGAAGAGGTTTAGAAAAGAAGGTCTAAAAATGGGAATGCATATTTTGAACATCAATATTTAAGTGCAAGCTTTCGTTTATGTTTCTAAAAATGTAAATTGATGGCAGAAACCAGATTTATCAACTTCTGTTCTATTATTTTAAAGTCATGCTTTTTATCATTTGTGCTGGTGGTAAGGATGGAGGGAATGCAAGTGAACTTTTTATCACTTTTTAGTGAAGATGGTGGAAATGGGGGCTCATGACTGACTATGGGTTGCCCTAGAGGTGGGTTCCTACCAGCCCAGTCCGGTTCTACTGAACCATTAGTAACTTACCGGCATGGTTCAGTAGAACTATTAGTAACCTTGGCCTGCCACACTCCCGAGCTGGTTTTTTTGGCGGTGCTATAGGTGCGCCAACTTGGATTTTGCTTCTGCACATGCGCAGAAACTTTTTAAAAGCACTGCGCGTTTGCATGGCAAAGCGGGCACATGGCTGCAACACACCCCGGCAGTAAGAAGATTTAAAACCCACCTATGGGTTGCCCTAAAGGAATCAGATTAGCTAGATCAGGTTCAGACCTTGATATGGGATAGTGACTTGTCACTAGTTCTAGTTAATGACTTAAGAAAGTGCCAGGATAGTGATAGTGCACTTACTCTGGTCCTTTTAGACCTCTTGGCTGTTTCAGTACCAACAATCATGTTGGACTGGTTCTGGGCATTGAGGTACTATTTTACAATTATTCCATTACTTCCTCAGTCATTGGTTCTAGTTGGTAGTGAATAGAGAAAGAGAATGAAGTTTTGGCTGGTCCCTTGTAGATGCTGCAGGAATTATTTCTTTATCCCTGATGTTAAACATTTATATGAAACTTCTGGAATAGATGATATGGTGTCTTGCTCAACTGTACATCACAACCCTGGCTCCCACTGAAGATACTGTCTGTTTTGTTTTCCCAGTATTCCCTATAGGCCTAGGGAATGAGTTAGAGTCTGAATGGAACAGTACAGACTTAAATGTAACCCTACTGTTTGTACACTGAGGTTTCTCTATGCTCCCTGCTGTCTCTTCAACCCTTTACAATCCTGAAAAAATAGGTCTATGATTTGATTGCCCTCCTGGACTAATGGCTTTTATTGGATCCATTGGTGGAAGCCATGATTAGGAAGGCCTTTGCACAGCTGTGGCTGGTGTGCCAGTTTTGTTTTTACTGGAGTTGGGAGGTCCAGACCAGTGGTTTACACCCTTATTACCACATGCATAGACAATTACAATGTGGTCTAACATCTGATTGTCTTGAGAGACTACTTGGAAACTTCACTTGGAACAAGAAGCAGAGGTCTAGATCCTGCTTGGTTCTTGCTGATTGACACATACACATTCCTTTGGTGGTCTTGTATTGGCTTCATCTCAACTTTTAAATGCAATTTAAACTCTTGGTTTTAACATATAAGGTCATTTATTATTTAATGAGGTACCTTCAGAACTGTATTTCTCCATTGGAATCAATCTGACCACTTTGATCTTTCTGGAGAAGTACTGTAGCTACTTATTCCTCATTTGGGAAATGTCAAGAGGGTTGTATCCTAGACATGTTTTTCTGTTATTTTTCTGGGATGACCTCCCATTTGGCTCCAACTCTAGTCACCTTTTAAAAAATTTGTCACAATGGAACTTTTCTGGAGGGCATTGACTATTGATGCATAAGCATACCAGCGTGCCTACCATCCGTGTCCTATTGTTCTCTTTTATCCAAATCCATTTCATGTATTCATAATCTTGTTTATACTTGTATCTGTTTTCTAATATACGCTTGGCAAAAATAAATAAATTAAATAAATAAAAATAAAAAAGATATCAAATGTATAGTATGTTTGTATTCTTGACTAGAAGTATTATTGTTACTTATTGTTTTTTCAGCTCATAGACTGTCAAGAATCTTCATTCAATTGTGTTGGGATCGAAATGTGACATATAAATAATAACATTGTTGTGTGAAGACTGTTTCTTGGGCACTTTTGCAAAATGAGTGCTATTTGTATTTAACAGATATTGGGGCAAGTGGGAATATTTGCAGACTAAAAAATTATATATGGGGCTAATGTTAGAAGATATTTTTCCCATTATAAGAAAAATAAAATGTTTCACCAAAAGATTCTAAAGCTGATTCAGTAGTACATATACTGTATGTGAAATGAAATTTTTAGTCCAAATTATTTTAGCATTTAGTAACTCTTGAGTGGAAGAAAATTAATTCAGATTAGTGTATTTGGCTAAGGTTCTATAATCCTTTATTCCAGCTTTTTCTTTGACAGATAATAATTCAGTATAGACTAGAATCTAATGTAGTATCTCTTTCCAGCATTTCATGAGTCACAATAAAAATAATTAGGTTTTATGATAATATTTGAAACAACTCCTTACAAGAGAGGGTGAGAAAGAATAGAAAGTGATGAATTTGTCAGCATTATTGGAATCTAGCATGAAACCCCTTCTTTAAAGAAATTAATGAGACTTTTACTGTTTAAAACATATATAAACATTCTCAATTCCTAGCTCTAATTTTTCCTTCCAGTTCTTTAATAACCTCAGAATTTCCCTTTATTTCACATTCTTATAACATTTTTCTATTTAATTAAAGACAAGCAAAATGAAGTTTATGTCAAGGAAAGAATTTTAAATTCCTAACAGCCTCTTAAAGAGAAAAATACCATGGAAATGAAATGTTAACTGATAATTACTTGATTTTTCTTTTTTCTTTTATTAAATAACACTTGAGCATACTCTTACATTTGAATATAATTAACTGTACTATCTAATTTCTAGGCATCACTCACTAAACTTCCTTCCAGGACATATTAACTGACTGACTTTACCTGTTTCGAGTGGTGGAAAGTGCTCTATTTAACCCAAGTACCGTCTAAGAGACTACTGTTCATTTGATTAACTTATCCATATTCTATCTCTTTTCTCCAAGATTATGGTGATTATTTATTTATTTATTGTCAGAAAATATCAGAATCAGTCCCTAATACTTTTAGTTGAGATGGATGATAAATATTTCTAAGGACGAATCTAGGAGCCAATTTTACCTGGCATAATGATTATTTCTTTATCCATTTATTAATTTACTTGCTACTGCATGGTGCCACCAACTCCCAATATTCATTTTTGTATATCAGACAAACCTTCTGAGTTTACTGATACATGGTCCTGCTTACCCCTCCTAATGATAATTAATCAAATCAATTTAGCAGGATAGCTCCAATTTTTAAGTACAAACAGCTTTGTACAGAATGTACTCTGTATAAAATGACAATTGATGGTGACACGTATGAACTATAACCTGACATGCAGTGCATCTAGCTGGCAGGAGTGGATTAGTGCTGTAGATCAATGATGTGGAAATAAGGGGGAAATAATGGAACTGGAATTTGATCCCACCTCTGTGTCAGTGTTGACAGTTCACCTAAATCTCTGCTTGTTGCTTTTTGTCTGTACCAAGCAGTGCCACCTCAAGGTACTTTGTTGCCCGAACAAAAGATGTTCCTTTCCCTTGCTCTTGAAGTTTCACAATTCAAATAATGTTTTAAGGAAAGAAGATCTGGGTCAGAAAGTATTTTTAATTAGTTATTAATTAATTATTCTATTAATTAATAAGTAATATCTGGACCCTGTATGAGTTTTTAGATTGTGATCTAAAAATAGTTTTTTGGCTTAATTTAATTTGCTAACCCTGAGGTAAAGCTGCTCAGGAGTTTACGAGGAGAGACCTAATTGACAGTTAATTACTGCTATTTTTACTTGGGATGTATGGATCAGCATACCAGTAAATCCAGTCTATTCCAAAACATGGATGCTAAGTTATTACATTAATTATTGGTGGGAATTGTTGTTTTAAAAAAAGTTGCAAACAAAGATCTGTTGATCTGTTGGTGAAAATAGAAAAGAAGAGTCAACATTTGCAAAAGAAAAAAGTTATTTTCTTAGCTAAGAAAGAGTAGATGTGTAGTTTATAACAACCACATCTAACTGAAAAGCAAAAAGAATTGGATAAAAAAAGTTAAAGGGATTGGTAGCAAAAAGAAGGGTACCTGGAAACAAATAAAAGAGTCTTATTTGAGATTATTTGGGACCTAATCAAAGCACTAGAAAGCATTTCAATAGCAATGCTTGGTAAAATAAGCCAGATAATATGTTGTATTATTACCCAAAAAACCTGGACATGAAACTTGGGAACAAAAGCAACTTTAAAAAGGTGAACAAAAATATGTTTACACTTCAAGATGAAAAAGCTGCCAGTGAATCTGAACAATTTGAAAAAAACAAAAAACAAAAAACTGTAACCAGGAAAATAAACAACTGAAAGTGGACCTAAAAAATCTGATATAGCATTGGAAACAAAGTCACAGCTGAATTTCAAGAAGTAAAAAAAGATGATTGTGGCATTATTTGGGAAAAAATAAAATAAAATGACATATGTATAGACGCCAATAGAATCCAGTTTTACAATTTAGAACAAATAAATAATTTCAAGCATCAAAAAGTGAACCTAAACACACAAACACACATTCTATAATTAAGGAATTTTCACTTCTGGACAAAGCTTTGGGATAATCTCATATACCGGTTATCTAGCAAGAGGGCTCAATGAATTTACCAAGAAAAAATGAATTAAAAGAAGAGAAAAAACCTATCAAATATTTAACAGGTGAAATGATTTGGATGTATTCAAAGAAAATTAAGATTAATTAATGTTCTTTATATTGTTGAACTCTAATTCCCCACTGACCTATTTCTCCATGGTTAAAAGTGAGGAATAACAATATCTGGAGACCTTAGACAGCTCCGGGTATTTTATAAAAAATAAGACTAAGTCAGATTTCTTTGACATCGCTATTCTTTACTTTTCTATATCTATTCTCTCTTCTAACTTGAATAATTTAAATATGGGGCAAGGGTGAGGAGGAAGTCTCAATTAAACATGGTATAAATGGTTTATAATTGGTTCCCCTACTCAACAAATTTGGTGCCACCCTCAGCAGTCATAAATTGATGGTTTTTTATCATTGTTGAAAGGCCAAAACTATCTCAGAACACATGGCTGTTTGTGAGCTGCTATGCAGTTGACCCACTACTGCCTTCATTCTCTTTATAGATAGTAGCCTCTACAAAGAGAATCAAGTTGGAGAGATTGCACTTCATTCTTTCACTCCCTCTCTCTCCATACTCATTTATAGTGTGCATATGGAGTGAAGGAAACAACATGAGTTTGCTACAGCCCACCTGTATGCTGCAACTTTAAGTCTGAAATCAACCACAAAATGATCTAAGCATATATTATTGTTTCTCAAAATGGAATGGAAGTTATATAGTGGCATTGATATTTACTTGCACTGCATGATTTTAAAACAACATAAATTTCATTACATCATTTTAACAGCTATAATATTAAAAGAAATTGTGAATGTTTTTAAAAGCAGACCGTATCAAAACTTTCTAAACTTTGAGGGCTGCTATGGAGGCTTTTTTTTTTTTTTTTACATTTCTTTGCATGCAAAATTCTTTGCCGAACATTTAAGAACTATGTACATAAACTTTCCTGTTGCAAACTTTATGCTGGACTTCTCACCAAAACTTTGCTAGAACTGAAATGAAATATGAATTCTTCTCAGGATAATTGGTGATCTAATTCCTTCTGTTTGCTAAAAGAGATAGCTGTGAGAAGAAAGTAAGAGAGTTTGGGAGGACAACTAAACAAATAATATACATTAAAGAGATGAGAGCAATCCAAGAGGAAAGAATTTATATCTATAAAAAGAAAAGAAAAAAAGTTAAGAGGATGGGAGAAGAGAAGAAAACTAATAAAAAGTGGGATCTTTGAGAGACCAAAAGAGAATGGCTAAGAGGGAGACTAGTAGGAATAAAGAAGGAGGATATATTATATATAATTATATATATAATTGTTTTCTCTTTAAAAATGTGTGTTTTATGTATCCTATCGATTTAATGGGGAAGTCATGGTGGAAACCAAAATACAAAAGGAGAAAGGTTAGAGATTAATTATGTGAAATGGAAAATTAATATTTATGGATTAAATGTAAAAGTGACTACAATTTTATAAGTGTAAAAGGTTTAAGAGAGGGGAGTAAAGCAACAAGGGGAGGAGAATAAGTTAGATTTTTTTTGGGAGGCAGTGATTTGTATTAAAAGGATTAATTGAGA
>JANHFT010002512.1:124322-136178 GCA_032467955.1 Pseudoxenodon macrops
CCCGTTGGGCCATTTTTCACCCTCTGGATGCTTCAGGGAAGCCTCCTGAACCCTCTGGAGGGCAAAAAACGGCCCAATTGGGGGGGGTGCACGCACGCATGCAGTGTGCGCTGGTGTGCATGCATGTGCCACTGCGCGCGCGCCGCCATTTTTCCCATGCAAGAAGAAAAAGGTTCGCCATCGCTGCCCTAGGGAGATACACCTAGTGGGACCCAGAAGAAGGGCTTTCTCCATGGTGGCCCCTCTCTCTGTGGAACATCTTCCTCCCGAAATTAGAATGGCCCCCACTCTAGCACTCTTCCAAAAGGTGCTGAAGACCTAGTTCTGCCATCAGGCCCGAGGAACCCAGAGCGGGATGGAGCCCATTAAATGGCTCATGTGAGGTGCTGTCGCCGGGGCAGGGGACGATTTTATTATATTAATTTATTATATGGCTCTTCTTTTATTAGTTTTATTGTTTTTATATGAGGTTTTATATTCTGTAGGCTGCCTTGAGTCACCATGTGCAAATAGGCGGCAATATAAATTCCCTAAATAAAAAATAAAATAAACGTCAATAGTTCATTTTGTGACCGTTCAAAGTTACAGCAGCGCTGAAAAAAGTGACTCATGACCAGTTTTCACACTTACAACTGTTGTAGCCTTCCCAGTGGTCAATAGAATCCCTCCTGTTACACTTTCAGTTTCATGAGAGCTAAGCAAATATGTCCCAGTCAATCCTGGATCGACCACTCGATCAATCAATTTAAATAGCATGGGAATAACTATGGAAGTTCTAGTCACCTTTCCACCAAAAGAGGACTGAGGGGCAGGCAAAGATGTCAGAGACCAGATTGAAGGGGGGGGGGCAGTCCCACAGGAAATTAGCAGATTCAGACTCAGAGCCATAAGATTGCTAGTATGGAGCGCATTATCTCAAGCACTCCTCTGATGTACAGCAAGGCATCCTACCACAGCATGACCTGGTGGCACCTGAAGCCATCCTCAGCCTCTCTCAAATACAGACAGACAGATGTGGAATACACAGGAAGCACTTAGTAGGCTTTCTTCATGCCAAGCCAAGGAAGCTCAATGGATCTGCCCTTTGTCAAAATGACAAAGAATTGGAAGAAGTCAAGAGGAAATTGGTAGGAAAAAGGCTAAAATGATGCCGTTGCCTATTTGTTTTTGCCATGTCTTATCACGCAGGCTGTTCCTAATTTTCTTGGAAACAATACAGCCTTTGGTTTTTGGTTTTTATTATACTTATTAATATTGATTTTTTACATTTTATATCTGTGGGTTTTTTACATTGTTGCCTTTATCTCATTGTTGTGCACTGTTCAGAGTTGCTTTTGGTAAGATGGGCAATATATTAAAAACTATATGAGCTTGATAAACATTTGGACCCAAAAAAGTTCATAAAGCCTTTTTAAAGCCTGAACCATTTCTTTCATGCACTCTTTTGCCTTAAATGCTCCACTGCTGAGAATCAAGACAGTATATGATACACAAACCCTAATCCTATAATCCCAGTTAGCAAATATGTATTTTTGCTGGCAAAACCAGGTAAAGTAACTTTGTTAGGTTGTTTTATGGATTTTCCCCAGTATCTGCTGGGAAAACATCTGTTTGCAATTAGACTAGATGCATCATGGATTTGTATTAGAAAATTGTCACCCTTACTTCCTCCTTTTAACACAATGGAACAAAAAATAAATATTCTGACAGCTGTGTTGGAGGGGGGTGTCCACATGAAGTGAGTCCTCAATGTACGACCACAACTGAGCCCAAAATTTATGTTGTTCAGCAAGACATTTGTTAAGTGACTTTTTCCCAATTTTACGACTTTTCTTGCTTCAATTGTTAAGTGAATCACTGCAGTTGATAAGCTAGTAACCTGATTGTTAACTGAATCTGGCTTCCGCATTGACTTTGCTTGTCAGAAGGTTGCAAAATAGCAACAGGACTAGCATTTAGAGTTACATACCGTTTCACAGTGCTTTTACAGCCCTCTCTAAGCAGTTTACAGAGTCAGCATATTCTCCCCAATAATCAGGGTCCTCATTTTACCAACCTCGGAAGGATGGAAGGCTGAGTCAACCTTGAGCCAGTGAGAATCGAACCACCAAACTGCTGGCAGTCAGCAGAATTAGCTTGCAGTACTGCATTCTAACCACAGCTTATGATCATCACATCATATCTTGAGACACAGCAACAGTCATAAATATGAACCAGTCGCCAAGCATATGAATTTTGACCACATGATGATGGGGTGCTGCAAAGGCTGTAACTGAAAAAAGGTCACATCACTTTTTTCAGTGCCGCTGTAACTTTGAATTGTCACTAAGCAAACTGTTGTAAGTCGAGGACCACCTGTACATCACTGAAACCAACCAACCCCCATCCCTTTAATGCATGCAACATTATGCCTATATAGAAAAGGGATAGGGCATCAGTAGCAAAACTGCACCAGTTTCCATATTTTGACACACATCCTGTAGATGGTAGGACTGGAGCTTGAGAACGGAGGATGCCCATTATGGTAAACTGGCTCATCACATGAACAACCTGATTTCATTACTTTTTGTGGTAGACGTTAAGTAAATGTGGTGGTTGTAAAATGAATGCCATGGTCATTAAGCAAAGCAATTGTTTTCCCTAGGGTACTTTTGCCAAAAACCAGGGAAAAAATGCCAATTTTCATCAGAAATGCCCAGAATGCAGCCATATGATTGGTGAGGATCAGCACCTAGAGGTATGGAACCAGGTCTAAGTATCTTTTGGAGGTCTGTTGCAACCAGTCATAAGTCAAGGACTACCTGTATCTTTGGTCCTTCTATCAAGCATTAATCAATCATGTCTTCATTTTAACATTATTAATCATAGCAAAATATGGACTAATTGAAGCAAATTTAAACTTTAAAAGACTGTTCCATAACCACCCCCACCCCCGAAAAAGTGTTTTTTTAAACTTGTTGGCTGTCTTAGCAATTAAGGGAAGAAATGAACTCTATTTGGTGAATAAGGAAAGAAGGGCACTCTAGTTCTTTACTTTTTTCACATTCACTAAGACCTTTGACAAGATCCTGCACAAGGCGAGGCCCTCACATTCAAATAGGACAGAACTGATACAGAGCACTATTTGGCTCAAAACTGCAAATTAAAGAACAATTATGAATGGAGTTCATGGCTCCAGAGTAATTTAACAGTTTTTAAATAGAATGAGTGGTATTTATATTATCACACTGATGACACAACCTTGGAAAACAGGATTCAAATTGATACTAGTACTGGCAGCGACATGAAAAGCAGCATGGCAATTTGAGCCAACTACAGAGCGCGCACAATTTAAAGCCAGTTCTCAGTCTGCACTGATCTAGAACAACTTTTTTAGATGCCGGAGAATGAACCTTGGTTGTTCAAGCCAAAATGAAAAACTTGGCAAAACATGCTCTCTTCTATTTAAAAAATAAATAAAAATCGAGTGGTTCCCAATATAGTGATGGGCTTCAGACTTTCTGCTAAGTCATGGCCCAGTCTGTTAAATAAATCTCAACTGGCTAGATTAATCCTGCAAACATAGTTCAGCCCTCCTGCTACTGAAGATCTGCCATTAGTAGATTATGAATTTCCCACATTGTTACTCAATCATATCAGTACTCTGGCCCATTTTTTCTCCATTTGTTTTTTCTCAGCCCTTTGAAGCTATTTTCGCTGAATGCCCACCCCTCCCTTTTCACCCAACCAAAGTCTCCTATTTTGCAGCTTACTTGAATGGTACAGCTGCTTTTGATTCTAACTTGCTACCTCTAGTTCCTGCCAAATAAAGCATTATAATAAAGAAGAAGACGGCGAATCTAAACAGGTAAAAAGAAATAGGCAATAAGATTTTTTTTTAATAAAGAGGAAGCATTGGATTACAAAGAAACAAAAGATTCACTAGCAATTCTGCAAAACTGCAAATATAATACACATTTACAGTGGTACAAGCTAACTACTGAAGATCCGTTCTCCCCCTTTTTTTAAAACATTGCAAATGTGCCAGGATAGTGTGTAGGGTGTGCTATTAACTGTTAAATGAAAAATACTCAAGCTTCTTCCAACACAGACGAATAGTTTTGATATACGGTAATTTTGCAACCAATAACACTTTTATCCAGACCAGGTGGCTAGGGAATTCTGGGAAATGCAGGCCACATGCCTTAAAAGTTGCTGAGTTTGAGAAACAGCAGAGATCTTCAGTCTGCTGGTAAAACATTAAATAGATACAAACACCCTTCCCCCATCCAAACTCAGCCTCTCAGGAAGACATTAGGTTTAAACTCTCTGATTGCTCGTGGTGCCCAGAGAGTTTCCTAATAGGAAGGGTGGGCATTCAAAGAAGTAATTCTTCCTGGTTTCCTGCAGAAGTACAATCAAGGAAAAATGTATACTGTACAGTAATTTGATTCCATTGGCTGTACAAATGGACCCTCAGAAATCTTTCCTGTCTAGAAGGGGATAATTTAAACCAGGATACAGAACTTGACATTCTGCAGGAATGACTCAGTTTAAAAAGAACATATCTTAGGCAATCAAACGGATCTGTAGCTGAGAGACACCATTCCTGCATTTCGAACCATTGAAAGAAGAGAGCAGAACTGTCATTCGGAGATAATGGATCAGCAGCACAAACTTCCTAGATAAAAGAATACAAAGCCATTTCTGTCCATGAATTCTACAGACAGCTGCGTATATTGTACAACATCAGTCATTGCCATGTATGGTAGCTGGTTACCAAACAAAGCTTCTGTTTATGCAGCAAAACTCCTATAGCGAACAAAATGGAATTGGCACTAACACTAATATACATTTTGGATGGATTAGGCCTCAACTGAGTCATACCATCGGGTCTTACTTTGGAAAAAATCAGAGCAGACAACATCAACAAAGATAATAAAATGGTATAAATACAAGACTTTATAAGGACAGGAACTGGGAGCAAAGGCTAAGTAAACTGAAGGCAAGCAGGAGATAAATGGCGATAACAGTCCACAATTAACTTTAAGGCTCTACCAAAAACAAAACAAAAAAACCAAAAGCATTTTCCATTAATATGGAGAGAAGGAAGTAGGCCTAGATTTCTTTTTCAATCCAAACAAAGATGTAGTTAGTTACTGAGAAAAATCTTCACTGCCTCAGCAGACAGGCCACCAATAAAGCATATTGGGCAAAGCTGAAATACTTCTAAGACGAGGACAAACATTAGAACATCAGGCCAATGGACTGGACTGAAGGCAGCCTTGCCATTGAGGCCCTTCCCCTCTCGATCTACCACTTGGGCAAAGAACTTGGGAACTTGCAGACTGGATACATATTGAAGGCACGTGAAGTGTCACAGGGTAGAAGCTAAAAAGTAGGGATCGGAAATTATAATTGAAGGGTGGCAAAAAACAAATACCCAGAAAGGTAGTCTATAAGAGAGGTAGTCTATAAAGTCATTATTTAAACAGGGAGATTAGAGCTGGAGAAATACTATTTTGACTAGGTAAGCTTCTATTGTTGGAAGCAATAAATGGCACTCCCTTTTTCTAAATCTTGATGATCTATAACTGTGATGGCAAACCTATGGTACGCGTGCCTCATGCAAGGCATTGCCCTATGTCAGCTCCAGCTGGCCAGCTAATTTTTGTCCTTATAGAGGGCGGGGGGAGACCGTTTTCGCCCTCCCCATGCTTCAGGAAAGCCTCCGGAGCCTGTGGATGGTGAAAAACAGACCCAAGAGGCCTACCGGAAGTTTTGAAAGACTCAGAAGGGCAAAAAACAGCCCAAGGGGCTAAACGGAAATTCGGAAATGGAGTGAGGCCTGCGCACATGCACAGGGGGCCAACGCAGGAAGGGTGGTTATGTATGCATGCGTGGAGGGGAGGGCATTGCATTATGGGTGTGGGCACGCATGAGCACAACCCACCTGTGCTCCTCCTGCTTTTGGCACGTGATGGCAAAAAGGTTAGCCATCACTGATCTATAACAATTTAGAAAGATCAACATTTCCACAGGGGTATCTCTTCTAGTATAGGCAAATGATGCCATCATATCAGCCATCACTGTATATTTTGCTGCAACCTCTAAACTCCAGTTTTGAATCTTAGGGATTCTTATGAGAGCTACTTCTCAAGTTGACCAAAAGGAAGATGGTTTTCAAAATGGAGACGGGATATATGGTCCACCTTTACAAATGAGGCTAGAATTTTGTTGTCCCTTAATGGCAGGAATAGAGATGCCTCATTTAAAAGGAGAATATTTGCTGGAATCCTTAATCCTTCTAAAATATTATCAATCAAGGTTATTATTCATCAAAGGTCTTAAACATTCTGCTCCTTGGATTAACTACAGGTAGTCCTCAATTTACGACCATAATCAAGCCCAAAATTTCTGTTGCTCAGTGAGAAATTTGTTATGTGAGCTTTGACCCATTTTATGACCCTCACTTGCCACAGTTGCTATACGAATCATTGCACTTGTTAAATTAGTAACATGAATCTGAATTCCCCATTGACTTTGCTTGTCAGAAGGTTGCAAAAGGGGATCACATGACTCCGAGGCATTGCAACCGTCATAAATATGAATCAGTTGCCAAACATCTGAATTTTGATCGCATGACCATGAGGATACTATAATGGTTGTAAGTGTGAAAAAAGGTCATAAGTCACTTTTTTTCAAGGATGTTGTAACTTCAAATAGTCACTAAATAAGTTGAGCACATCCTGTACTCCCAGACCAGGCTGCAAAGACAGAATTTGACAAATATAAGCTATGCAGTATATTTATTAGATCTGGAATCTTGGAAGTCCGCTCTTATCTGACTGAGTCAATCACAAGACATTTAAACAAAGCCCCAAAACTGAACTTTGGCTCCAACAAGAAAATGTCATTTAGGTACAACCAGATTTTTTTTTTACCTCAGGTTGAGCAGAATAGGGTACCTAGGAGAAGATGCTGATGGAGTTGCATTAGGTAGATCAAAACTGTAGCATCATCTTTTGCGATGGTGACATGTATTTATTTATTGTTATAGCCTTAAAATGCATTCTAGTACATTTCCAAAGTAACAAAGACAGGTGGAAATCAATCCCTCCAACCCCAAACAGAATGGTTTCAATCCCATTGCAGGTAGTCCTCGACTTACAACAGGTCACTTAGTGATCGTTCAAAGTTACAGCGGCCCTGAAAGTAGTGACTTATGACCATTTTTCACAGTTACAACCTTTGAAGCATCCCCATGATCATGTGATCAAAAGTCAGATGCTTGGCAACTGGTTCACACGTATGATGGTTGTGGCATTCCAGGGTCATGTGATCACCTTTTCTGACCGTCTGACAAGCAAAGTCAATGGGGAAGCCAGATTCACTTGACAACCAGGCTACTACCTTATCAACTGCAGTGATTAACTTTACAATGGTGGCAAGAAAAGTCGTAAAATGGGGCACAATTCACCTAACAAATGTCTCACTCAACAACAGAAATTTTGGACTCGATTGTGGTTGTTAAGTCGAGGGCTTTCTTATACTGCCTGAATGGGAAAAGCAAGCTGACGAATCTGGATCTTGATTTCCCTCTAAATAGGGACGGTTGTTTTTTTTTAAATTTATTTAATGCGCACTGGATTTATCTTCTAATAGCTTCATTAGCTTTTCCACAATACCTCTACTTATCAGAGCTTGTGTCCTTGGAAGTCTTTTCATGCCAGCTTCAGTCTAGAGAAGTCTGATAATTTTGAGCCATTTTTTTTTAAAAAAAAGGACATTTCATTATTTCCTTCCTCCCAACAAACTCATTATACATCTGTGCTCAGCACAATTTCCACATTGGTAGGCTCTAAGTCTGAAGCAACTGAAAAATGTCCTGTAGCATTTAAACCCATCTGGAGGACATCAACTTGGTGCACACTGATTTCAAGGATTTAAGGAGCTACAGAGGCTGCATGCAGAGCTAACTACAGATGTCTGTTAGCACCAGTTAGAGCAGCCCTTGAACATGGAACTACTCAACACACACACACACACCATCCCATGATTGTTATACCAACCCACTTACACATCTGCTTTGTAAAAGGAAAAATAACCACTTCAATATGCAGAAGGAGAACACGTTTCACATTGGGCTGGTTTGGAAAATAAAATATATTTCTAAATGGTCCTTCCAGGAATATATGAGAAAGTAAGAGAAGCAGAGATGAAAACTCACTGAAATAATGCCACCTCAGCTCCTGTACAGCTCCTGCAGGCCTCTCCAGAAAGGGAGAATTGGACATGGACTAAGTCCAAGCAGATTCTTTTAATTTGAGTTAATAAAAAAAAACCTTCAATTATTTTATATCTGGCTGCTCTGCCAAAGGATACAATTCACAGCATTATTAAAAGACAATCCAGACCAATAAAGCAAATCTAACAATTAAAAGTGCCCCAAAAAATAGAAATGGAGTATAGATCACCAAAGCTTTTGTAGAAAGGCCTTCACAAAGTTTTGAGGGACATCTTAATGTCAACAATGGATGTGTTTCTGTCAGGTAAAACTGGGAAAGTATTGTATTTGAAAGGTTATGCCAGTGATGGCTAACCTTTTTGCCATCACATGCCAAAAGAGGTGGGAATGCGGGTTTTTTTGTGTGTGTATAGATGCCTGAAGCCTGGGGAGGGAGAAAAACGGCCCAATGGGCCTACCGGAAATTCGTTTCCAAACTTCCGGTAGGCCCAAAGGGCCCTTCCTGAAGCCTGGGGAGGACAACAACGGCCACCCCCCGCCCTCTGGAAAGGTGAAAATGAGCTGGCCAGCGCACACCTGCACCTGCTGGAGCTGACATAGGGCAACGTCTCACATACCATCAGATATGGCTCCGCGTGCCACCTGTGGCATGCGTGCCATAGGTTCGTCATCACGGGGCTATGCCATCACTATAGAAAAGGCTAGATAAAACCATGTTCATTATTTTCATCTCATCGCTGACAATAAACATCTTCAAAGAAGATGTTTCAAAGAAAAGGAAATACAAGTATCAAATAGTCTTTCAAACCCCAACTCCCAAGCTTTGTTAAGATTGTAAGAGTCAAAACAATACATAAAACGATGGACTGAAGCAAACTCATAACTAGATGAGATATTAAGCCCCCAGTAAGAAAAGTGTTCAAACTACCGTAAATCCAAAATCAATTAGCTACATTTAGAATAAGTTTCACTGAAATCTGATATTAAAATAAATCAGATTTAATTTTTCCTATTAACTTCAATGAGAATTCAAACTAAGTATTTTGCCCCTGAATTCGAGATTTGATCCTTTAAATGTGCATAAAGTAACTTACTTTTACCACCAGGGGGTTGCACACTTTTGTAATCTTCAAGGAACTCTTGTTCAAATTAACATTGTTTATTTTTAAAAAGTTATGAATTTCAATTCCCAAGCAGCAAAAAGATATAAAGTTCAGAATTATTAGATAGACAGACCGACCATTTGACAACTATTGTTCCTGAGTTAGTAAATCATGAATAACTTACATTACAATGAAAACTAAATTCAAGAACAACGGTGAAAAATAATTCTCCTACTGTTTCCCATTACGGTCCATCCCCCCTGCACCCCATCTACAAATGTTCATCCACAGAGTGGGGAAACAGATATAGTATAGCTGACTTTAAAAAAATATACAGCCTGAGGCATTTATGATGCCTGACATGGAACAGAAAAAATGGCTGCAATGACTAAATCCCTTGTACAGTTTGCCCTGAAGGAACAAGAGTTTATGCAATCCCATATTTGTTGCAAAGGGGAATCAAAACCCCTGGCAGATTTGACCCCTTGAGTCTGATCTTTCTGGATCCAGCACCACCACACTAAACAACAGCCAAAGTATTGTTCTTATCCATGAGTTATTTTCATTCTCCTCCCTTGCTGAGAGACCCCGGAACCCATTGGTCACTCACCTTTAAGAAAATCTATGCACGCACTCCCTTATTCTCCAGCCACCCCCTTCTCATGTCTCTTTGTGTCCTGGAAAATATGGGGAAGAAGTTAAAATTCCTCCTCTTGGCTCCGATTCTAGCAACCACCAGGTCAAATAGTTTTGAACAGCACTGCCCAAACAGGAACCTACCTGCCTCTTTAAGGTAGCAAAATCACCTGATTGAATACAGACTTTTTTTTTCTGATTTCAAGACACTAACCATGACCTAAAACTGAAATCATAGTTTCCAAGTGCAAGAACCGAGCAATATATCCCAGGTCTTCCAGTCAGTCCATATATTTATATGACCATATTCACGTTAAATTGGTCAGAGATTTGTTTTACTGCAATAAATAGTTTAGAATGTATAAAAGTTTATCGGTCTCAGTGATTTGTCCATTATATTAACCTCATGGATATGAGGTTCATTTCTATGAACCCCAAATTTATACTTTAAACTTTAAGCAATCAAAAAGCACACAAATATTCCATTTAAAAAAAGGAACGTATTTAAAATGACAGAACATCATTAGTTTTCTAATATATACTTTAGTTTAACTTGTAGGAGAGACGGAGAAGCACTTTTCTCCATGACAGTCAGTGATGTGAGCTGGAGATGGAGAAATAACATTTGCAATCATCTCACATATTTTGTTTAAGCAACAGCATTCCCTACCCTGGTACCCACAGTATCTGGGAATTCTGGAAGCCATAGTCCAATAATGAGGGGAAAGAAAGCTAGATATTGCATTCCCACTGCGGAATATTTATATTTATACAGGCAACTCAAGTCTCTGGCAGACATTTCTCTATTTCTCCTTGTGCCAGCCACAATGAGATATATACGGTGTGGGAAAAGGCCCCTAGAATAACACAGGAGATCGGAGTTTTAGTTAAAAGCTGAAAAAGCAGATGTTGCTACAAGTAAGTTTGGGTTATCTAGCCATGCGGCCATGTAGTAATGGTTTCAGATTTTCTTCTGCGCGTTCCAGAAAAGGGATGGTGTTGAATAAAATTACCCAGTGAATCAAAGTTTTATGAAACCATTTGAACTGCTTTGTCAATTGGTATGAAAAGGGCCCTAATACCCTTTAACATATCCTTTAGTTTAAGACCAGCCCACACTCTGAAACTCCAGATGTGCCCCAAAACCAACTTTCTCCAAGAGAACCACTTCCTTCCTTTCCACAGTCCTGAAACCTTTGCCAGACCTGAAAGCTAGAGAACCTAAATGCATTTTCAATATTTTTGACACCTCATACCAATGAGTTCCATATCACATGGCACAGTGAACTGCTTACTCTTTATGCTTCTGTCCTCTAATGCACAGACAGTGGAAACATACAAGACAGAGGGGAAAAAATAGAATCATCCCTCCACCTCTCCCGAGAATCCTGGTTCCACCTTAACCCTACCAGTGACCTCACCTGTGGGAAACAGCCCTGCCAGCGAGGGCACGCCTGCTGCACTTCCGCTGCTTGCTTGCCGCACCCGTGTCAGGAGTGAGCCTCGAGGCTGCTCCTTGTTCTCTCTGGGAGGGGCAGGGCATATTTGAACCAGTTTCCGAAGCTGGAGAGCTTCCTGCCAACCCTACGGTTCACTGAATTCTGGTACATGGAAAGGTGAGTGCTTCCCCTTGACAGATGATTAACCACAACGGACTCCCCATCTCTGGGAGGGAATTTCAGACAGGCTTGGGGGGGTGGGGTTAGTCCTCACCTCTCTTGCTTTCACTGCCATCCAGAAAGATTATTGAAAATGTTGGATTCATCCTTTTGTCACCTACCTCCTCCCCTCTTTTCTCCTCCACTTTTGCAAATTAAAGGCACAAGGCTCCTCGCTGGCAGATAAGGAAGTATTATCTCACTATGTAAAGTGGTGGCATGTGTGGCAATG
>JANHFT010002512.1:136278-148211 GCA_032467955.1 Pseudoxenodon macrops
GGGTAAACACACCATGGAGGGTAAAGGAAAAAGAATGCATCCTTAAGTCTGGCCTTGGAAGGTAGAATCAAATGGCAATGCCAAATCTATACTCTCCCTACAATTCTACTTGGCAGGCAGGGGAAAGAAAAAACAACCCTCAGCTGCCCCTATCCCCAGCAGGCTACCTGTTCCAGAAACCTGATACCATTTGCATTAAGGACCAAAAGGAACAGATGGTGGTGGAAGTGGGGAGGGTTCCTTATCCCCCCAGGGCCTTGGCCCTTTTGCACACCCTCCCGACTGCTATCGCAGCCTAAGGCTCTGTATGCTTTTCTTACAGAGCTCTTTTAACGTTTCTTCTTCCCCCAACTCATAAGCTACCCACCCCCATAACACAAGCCATGCTGACTCAAGCAGATTAATGAGTCTCAAAGCAGGGATTAGACACCAACAGGAATAAGGTGACAGGAGGAGCTGCATCAAGAAAGGAGGGGGGGTTTTCAAGAGGAGACTGCATAGCCCCACTGCTGATCAGCAAAGCCTCCCATCCCCAATCTTCCAGATGAGAGAGAGGAGAGGGAGAAAAAGATGCTGAATTCCATTTTACACTAACTAAACCTGAGGCTAGGAGGTCTCTGAAATCCACGTATGACAGACACAGACACACACCCAAGTAGGGAGAAAATAAACATTGCCACAATATCTTTAACAGGTACCCCTTGCCAGTAGAAAAGGAGGGGGAGGAGAACAGAGTCCACTCCATTGTCCACATAGGCTCTGATTCTTCCATGGTTTTTGCTAGTAGGGGTGGGTGAAACAGAAAGGCGGTATCAGACCATCCCTTCCAGCCTGCCAAGGACTGGTAATGTTGCAAGACATCTCACAAGCAGGCACTCTCCTGACCATCGAGTAGTGATATTTGTGTCAAATCTGTGCAGGAGTCACCTACCTACAGCTGTTACCTATTAAGGCAGGAGGAGGGGAGGAAAGTGGGAAACACCTGGCCATGCATATCTGACGCTCCAGGTAGAACAGAAGATGAATGTCATGGCTTTGCCAGCAGAGCCAGGGAAAGCAAGATTTTGTTGTTCTTGCAATTAGTTCCTCCACACAACTGCAATGAAACACACACCTGACCCACATCAACAGGCATATTTGAAAAACAGACACCTCATTTATCTGCTCCTGCCTTCATTTCTTCCTCCTTCTGACATTCGTGGGACTCATTTACTTTGTTCCACCAATACAGTAGATGGGGACTATATGCAAATATGTTTAGTAAACCCCATTAGTTCTACTGAGGCTTCCACTCAATTTGGATACATTTAATTAAAATAGCTAAGGGAAAGGTGAAAGGGAAAGGGGAAAATTAGATTTAATCCCACAGGATTGGCACTTAGTTCCCCAAGGGTTTAATTGTGGGGCTGGAAGCACTTCTGAGCACATGCAACCATATCAAATGCTGGATTATGAAAAATAGCTTCAGCAATCTCCCCCCTCCCCTAAAATAACCAGCTATTTTCCTGACTTGGGAGAAATTCCTTGTAAATTCTTCTCCTGAATTATTCTGTCTTTTTTCAAAATCACCATGTTCATAGAAAATTAAGGACCACGGAGTTGCCCTTGGTAATTGTATGGAGAAATGCTTGCAATCCTGGCCTGTCCCTTCACATAGCTCCTTGGTTCCATATCTCCGAAAAGCACAGTGCAGTTCTCTTCTCAATTTCACCCATCCATCTTGCCCACTGACTTTCCCATCTCCTACTCCTGCTCAGTCTTGCCAAGCATAGGAGCCTTTTCTAGTCCACGATAAATAAATCAAATACCCAAGTTTCTGCTTGCTGACCATTGCCTCAAGGAAATAGTCCACCTTTTATTTGGTCCAGGACTTATTAGTTGGCAGGCCTCCAAATCCAGATGGTGTCTGCCTCCTTGTCTTCTTTCGGCAGCTCTCCCTCGGTGCACAGCTGTCACACCTATACACAGCTGTCAAACCCACTGGTTGAATTACTCCGATTTTTGTAGTCCCATACATATACTGGAAAGACCCACTCGTTGAATTACTCCGATCTTTGTAGCCATTGAAATTTACTTCATCCTTCGTAGCCTTCTCCGACAGGTGATCCACACAAACCCATGTCTGCCTAACAAGCACCGAGGACATGTTCTCACATTGGAGCCTCTGTCTCAGGGCTACCCTGACACTGAGGCAGGAGGAAGCCAAATCAAGGTGATTTGGCAAGACACGGTGTTTTCCTCTTAAAAAAGCACAGCAAATCCTGCTCTGTGCGAACTTTCTAGATGCACGAGGAGCCTCAGGGCGGTTGGTGACCTGCAGGGCATCCAGCTGGAGGGCCCTGAACTTTATTTGGCTGCTGGAGCAAATAGAGTCTTTCCTAGTTGCCAACATTTTCTTGTTTCTGGATTCCGATAGGGATATCAACTTGATGGAATCCTTCCCATGAGTGTCAAACTGAATTAATGCTAAGAACACTCCAGGAAACAAACAATCCCACACCCACTTAAAATTCAGTATTCTTAACAGCGGCTATGGCTAGCTCTGTAAATTACTCTTACCTCCACACTTGCTTGAGAATGCCACTGCTGGCCCTATGTCAGAAGGACAGCAGCAATATGAAGTAGGAGCAGAGATCGGTATTGCGGGAGACAATATGAAGTAGGAGCAGAGATCGGTATTGCGGGAGACAATATGAAGTAGGAGCAGAGATTGGTATTGCGGGAGACAATATGAAGTAGGAGCAGAGATTGGTATGGTGGCAAGAGACCCAAGCTTGGGGTGTGAGGGGGAGGGGGCAGGCAGCTGAGAAGAGGAAGAATCTCCTTTCTGACTTCTCATTCCCCCATAGCAGCAGCAGAAGCCAGTCCTCCACCCCATGTGAGGACAACAATATTGCTGGCCTCATCTTCAAGACATAACAAAAGGACCACTGTCAGGCAGTGGTTTCCTGCTTTCCTTCTGTCTTCAGGATGGGAGGAAAGCCCACTGCCAAGGGTCTGTTGCTGTCTTCTTCCCCACTCTGTTCATGGGGAACATAATCCACCCTTCATGCTTCAACTGCACTACCACAAATATGGAGTAGAATATTAACACCATCCATTCATATGCAATTGGAGAATTTCTGTTGAACCTTTCAGTAAGCAGATGGTTTAACGGTCTTAAGAAGTGTGCTCACAATATAGTCAAAACAGACATATACACAGAGCCGGAAAACATTTTGAAAATGGACCACTCCAAGTATTTGGGCAGAGTTCACAAATCACAGCTGTTGTAAGGCATCATTCTGCCAAAATGGAGGTGATGCAAATCTGGGTCCAAAGATTGAGCTGATTAAAAAAAAAAAGGTTTTGGGGCTTTTCTCACTCTTCAAGAGAGCTCAATTCAAGAGAGGCAATTCAGAACTGGGCACCAGTCCTTGGCAATCTCTCCTTTTACTTAAAAATCTGAACTGGTTGCAGGCTACCTCCTAACTCCACCCTAAAAGCCTCCCTTTCTCATTTTCTCCCAAACCATGTCCAGCTTGCAGAAAATTAAAGGCCTGTTTCCAAAAATTATAGAGCAGTGATTCCAAACAGGAACAAGAGACTAGATGGCAATCTGGCTTTCTAAATTCTACTAGCCAGGAAACACATGGGAGCTCTTAGATCTTGGAAAGAAGGAAGCCATGCAGCCCATTCAGTTAAGAGCCAGATAGGCCACCAGTATCGGCACGGAAATCAGTTAATTCTGCATGGCTATGCAGACGGCTCTTCTGCCCTCTCTCCCCATTCAGAAAGAGTTATCTGAAATCCCTGCCGACCCAGGGGTTCCACTCATAGACGAATTACTAAATAAAGTCTTCTTGAGCATATAAAAAATAATCCTGCAATGTTACCCTCGATAAGCACTACTTAATGGGGGCAAGCAACAGTCACAATCCATATTATCAGCTTGCATTGCAGTGTGCCGCCTCTTTTCCCCCTTCCTGGCCAGAGTTACAATGCAAAAAGCAAGAAATGCTGCGAAAGCAGTTTAAGGAGGCTGGAGTGGGTGCTGGTTGAGGCCACGCAGGATTCTTTGCCTGACCATCCCACCAACAACCATAGCTCCAGGCCTATCGGAAGCTTCTGTACACACCATGGGCCCATATGGAACGCATTAAGGGTTCTGCAAAAGGAAAAAAGTTGGGAGGGAGGGAGGAGAGGCTAAATGTGGGTGGTGCAGCAGGATGTATCCTGCCCTCACCCTGCTTGTGTATCTGTGTGTGTGTGTGTGTGTTTTGGGGGAGGGGGGAATTAACCCTTTGCAGCTCAGGGAATATAGTAAGGAGGCAAGATAAAATGGTTTAATTAAACAGGGATTAAAGTATAAGCAATTATTAGAAACAGCGGGAATTCCGGTTTCCTAGCTCACTAGAGAGCAGACATCTCAAGTTGGCCAGTTTGATTGGCTGTGCTTCTGTTTCTTTCGAAGTCACCATCCCCCCCCATCGCCTGCCCGAATGTAATATATGCTAAATGACTCCCATTTCATTAGCCACCATTCTTGTTTACACTATGAAATGCTACCTTAGTGCTGCAATGATCAACATCCCCCAAAGTTGTTTTAGTAGAGTTTACTGATCTCTAACCAGAGCAATGGGGCAGAGAGGCAGGATAAAATAACAGAGAGAAGAGAACAATGGGGAGAGAAGGTTATCAAAAGATTAATGTCAAGAACATGCATGTGTCAAGCACAAGACTATGTTGAAATTCCAGTGGCTGAATGGCTGTAGCATTTGGTAGAAGTCCTGCCCCATTGGTGAAACATTAGATATGCTGTGCCATGATCTCCCTAAAATAACAGTGGGGCACTAAAATGAAATGTGGGTGGAACAGGCAGCAAGAAGAAGAGCCACACCTTAACCTACTTTAATTCTGGTACCACCTGACCCTAGTGATGTGGTATACACAAAAATATTCTCCATTTATTCATCCCAAGGACAGGATCTGTCGTTGCCCTTCACATATATTAAGCCCAGATATACACCAATAAAGTGTATAATTTGAGTGACAGAATGGACAGCATCAAACTATCTTTTTCTGGCCCTAAGTCTCTCACACACACCAAGTCGGCTGATGTACATGAGCAATTATTCGGGAAGGTGAAGGTCAGATTGGGATAATGGGTGGCGGTCAGAGAAACCAATCACATTAAACAAAGATTTGCTTAACCATGATAAACTGAACCACAGCTGGCTATGTTTGCACAGCATATTAAGCCAAAAGCAAACAAACCACATAGGGCTTAGCATGATGGATAAAATCTACCAATAATTCCTGTGCACAATGTAACGTTTGGTAGCTCAGATTGGTATAAGCTAGCCTCTCTTGGGCACAGTTTATTTGCAGTCTGCAATACTTACATGAACCAACCGAGGATGCTGTGCCAAATTCTGTTATGTATGGTGGGTACCCTATCCTTTCCTAAACAACTTTCTCTATTCTGTATGGGAGTTTTACCTTTGCCAAAACCCTGGCTTCTTATCTCCAGCTCTACATCTTGCATTTATTCCATTCGTCTACTCTTTTCCCTCAAAATATCTGAATTATTTTCAAGCTGCATACTGGAAACAATTACATGGAAACAACAGTTATTATTTCCCATCATTATCTTCCTTCCCCCCCAACCCTCATCCTCATACAATCCACGTCTTTACAGGATGTACAACCATAGATTGTACAGCATTATTAAGAGCTGAGGTGGCGCAGTGGTTAGAATGCAGCACTGCAGGCTACTTCAGTTGACTGCTAGCTGCAGTTCGGCAGTTCAAGTCTCACCGGCTCAAGGTTGACTCAACCTTTCATCCTTCAAAGGTGGTTAAAATGAGGACCCAGATTGTTGGGGGCAATAGGCTGACTCTGTAAACCACTTAGAGAGGGCTGCAAAAGCGGTATATAAGTCTAAGTGCTATTGCTATTGTATTTTTGTATAGCTTGTAAGTTAGCTTATGAATTCTTATTAAACATAGAGGTCTTTCCAGGAATTGACCAAGGGTCTTCCAAGTGAGGACAGCAACCATTGATAAGGACTCTCCATACAACCATCTGAGACAGTGGCTGCTTCTGAACATTATTTGTCAGTGGCACAATTTAAATATGCACCTCCTGAGTAGTATTTCTTCTGCCAATTCCTAATCTTCTGACATCATACAATTTGAAAGGGAGCACAGGCAAAGTTACTCCCGAATTCTTGCAACCACATTAAGAGAGGGGATAACGGACTCAGCATAGCTGCAGTCAGTGCCAGTGGGATGTCACAGTGACACATCCTGGGCATCACATTTAATTTGCTGACCCAGCAATCTTTGGGACTATGTTGTTAACAATGTGTACTGTTCCTCAACAATCTTCCCCTTTCAGCCTAGGAAACTTTTCCCAAGTCTCAGACTGAATTTTCCCCCTCCCCATGCTGAACCTGGCAGCTGTCGTTGACACAGTGAACTACAGCCCCAGAGTTCCCCAGCCCGGCCTCTTTTTAAAAATAGCTCTTCTCACCCAGATGCATGGAAAAAATGGTGGGGCCAGCTAGATCAGACTGTAGGCATGGAAAGACAGCAGCAGTTCCTAGAGGTACCCTCAATTTTTTTACTCAAGGGTTCCTTAATGCCCCTCGGCACCCCATCTGGACAAGCTCAAGTGCTTTGACTTCTTAAGGTAGAAAAACACACATCTCACTAGTCAATCAAAACAAAGTTCAACAGGAATTTTCTTGTACCTTCCCCATGGAAAATGATAAAAGCTCCCATTAATTTCAAGAAAAATTATGTGGTCCATAGATCAGGCCTGTCTGCTTGCTCAATGGTACCTCAAACCCCTCTTAGGTATCTCCAAAACAGTCTTACAGACTGGATTTACAAATCACACCAAACCATGATTTGTCTAATGGTATTTTGTTCATCATTCCAGAAGTAGCTAGTTTCTCACAGCACATGAAACAAAGATCAAACTACATTAGTGGTACTACTCCCAGATCTGGAATGCAGGCTTTTTGGTTCAGCCTACACAATAGATCATAATGCTTGATTAAAGCACCGGTTAGATTGTCAATACTTCAATAAAACCTAGGAATTGTTGGACCACTACTTCCCTTAATGTGATTGCAAGATTTAATATGGGTTTACAATTGAACAAGCTCTTAGTTAATCTCTGAGACTAAATAGTATTGGTTGTTTATAGTGAGGCAAATAATTATAATACAATGCAAGAATAAATATGATTTAATTCATAAAAATACAAAGCCACTGTTCGTTTAAAAACGGTTCCCTGAATCAACCAGTACTGACAAGGTTCACACATTAAGTCAACCTTTGTTTTCACTGGTTGGGGACTCAGCATATTACGTTAAGTCAACCAAGATTAGAAACAATAGCACTGCATCATAAATCTACTTCTCTCTTTTCAAAAGCAAGCCCTCTTTAACTTATACTCTTCACAGGTAACTACAAGATTTCAGCCTCAACATTATTCAATTAAAATTTAATCCCACATTTCTTGATACACCTCAATTCACTTACACGAGGCATTAGCTGAACTGCTGAAACACACATATTTAAGTTTGATTTAAAACTCCGGGGTGTTCTCTTCATCAAACTATGCATTTTTAAATAAACATGAGACTTTTTTGAGGGCCCAGAGATGATTTCCTAACCCCTTCAATTAAAAAAAAAATCCGCTTGAAGATCAGAGAAAACATTAGAGGTGAGCAATAAGGTAAGCATCTTTTCTCTCCTTTCTCTTTAGAAAGCTTCTTGGACATGTCCCTTCCTCTGAGCCAACCAGCATCAAGTTCTTCAGACCACATGCATCTCCACAGCAGGAGCTAGAAGGCCTGGGCCTTTTGGCCTCATCCTAACTAAACCAGGCTCTGGCCCCCAGATAGTTCCCCTGCGGCTTTGCCTGGAGCCAGGATGTGGCTTTGTTTTTATGTCAACCAAGCAGTTCCTCAAAGCTTTGTAAGAAAGGAGGATAAGGGAGGAGATCAGAAATGCAAGCTACTGATACTGGAATGGGGGGGAAAGAGTAGAGTCAGGGGACAAAGATGGTTAACACCTAATCAAACAGCAGGCCAGTTGCTGCTGCAGGAATGTAAAAGAGCCTATAAACAATCATTACTTCTACAGCTGGCTCTTCCCCATTGTAAATTGTCTTCCTACAACTTCACTTGCCAATTCCATACAGCAAATGTCATGTGTCTCTCACAACTTTCCTGATGTTTTGCAGAGTTGATCATCTCCCAAACTGCTCTACATGTACTACAGCACTTCACACTCCAACCAATGCAGCCATCGGGTCTGGGAGAACAAACACATCTGGAGGGTGCCAAGTTGGGACAATCTGGACTAGCTCCTAAAGAGCACAAGATTTCCAACACACTTCCTGTTAAGCAAGACATTTTGCATCCAAGCCATGCCAGTCAGCCACCCACTTGTAGAAGCAACAAACCGAGGCTTCCTTTGTGGCTGAAAACCTGGACTGCAAAAAGAAACTGATGCATACACAGGCAGAATCTTTAAGCTGGGTTCCATTGAAGTGAACAGATCTGCTTAAGATCTTTTTAATCATTATCATCATTTAGCCTTCCTAAAACAATGGAGAATACCTAGAGTCAATAGCCTGAAGGGAGAGCAGTGAGGGACAGAAGCACACCAGCAGACCCCTATTCTCCCCCAGCTGTAAGGACCCTTCTGTTTGCAACTATGTAGAACTTATGACACTACACTGCCACCCAGCAATTTGGGCCTAGATCACTGAGGGCAACCGACACCACAATCTTATTTATGGCAGCTTTATGTCTTCAGCCCACCGGTTGCTGAAGGAAAAAAGGCCTACAATTTCAAAGCTCAGAATGCAGAAAGCCAAGATTCCTGGGTTGTTGTGTTTTTTTCCCTCAGCCCAAAAAGAAAAAAGAAAGAGCCTAGTAGCTAAACCATGGTCTGGAAAGATTAAAAAAAGAGAGAAGAGAGAGAATACACTAGCTGCTGTTGTTGCAGTACTAGCGATTGTGTATTTTTTTTTTAACATTGGAAGGAGGAACAAACCGGGGGCCTTAATCCAAGCTGTGTTGGCTTTATAGATGAAAATCTTGTTGGGTTTGTATGGTTTCTCTCCACAGTGGCAGGACCCACCCCATGCCTTTGCAGTCTTGCCAGGTGTTGGTTGAGGCACAGGGGGAGGGGAAAAAAGAGAAAGACACAAAGCTTACTCTGGTCTGAATCAACAAAGGAAAGGGGCGGAGATGGAAAAGGTTTGCCCCATCTCAGGGAAAAAAACCAGGGCCAAAAAGGCTCCACTGTGTATCCCATTTCATCTCCCCCCTCCCTTAAGAGTTATGCTCTGAAGCCAACTCTGTAGGCCTCCATTCAGTTCTAGCCAGGAGGAAGCACTGTCTCTGTTAAGGCCTGATGCCTGGTATCATAATCAAGAGTGCTTTAAAGCAAGGCTGGTGTAGGTTTCCTATCCCAATTATTATGAAGGAGGGGAGAGAGGGAGAGAGACAAGATACCTTATTCTCAAGTCACATTCCCTGTACCTGAGATATGCCTATGTGTGTTTCACAGCTTTTTGAAGGCCACACAATGCTTCTAAGAATATCAGACTTGCAAGGGTGACTCAAATGTGCCAATATCTCCTGTGAGATTCATCACATCAATGGAGGTGTGGGGAGAAGAGACACACCAACCTGCATATTTGCACCTTGATTGGGAGCAGTTTGGCACCTGACTGAGAAGATACAGCATAAAAATCCCATTAAGCTAAATACTGTACAGTACATGACATATGATTAATTCCTTCTGTACATTTTTAACCTGGTTTAAAGCTCTGAATTTTTCTGCATCTGTTTGCATGGATGCTAATCCATGGTTTATTCATTTAACCAAGTTTCCCGCATTCATATGACTAAACCACACATTAGCTATACAGCTGTCTTGTCACAATGCTTTCACTACACTGTGACTGGCTTTCTACAGTTCAGCATGTCATGTGAACAGAGCCAGAGAACAAAGTGGCAAGGAGTTTCACTGATAATCCCAATATAAATATTCCAGATATAGAAACTTTGGCAACAAGTTGTCTCCAAGATGATTCAATAGCACCAAGTTCAATTGCATGGCTATGGAAGTGATAGCTAATTGCCTATGAAAGGGTGGAGGAGAAGAGATAAATGAATTGCGTTGGAAATCAAAGCAGTTCTGTTTTCCTCAGCAGTGTTAAATAATCCTGGTATTAGAGACTGCTGAAGCTAATATTCCTGCAAACATCTCTTTTCTGAACCTCCTCCATTTCAATTTAACAGCCGTGTCTCTTTGTTCCAAAAGCTGCCTGCAGTTTTAGGGATTTGAAAAGCAAAATGGCAGGATTGTAAAAAAAAAAAAAAAGAAAGAAAGAAAAAACAGGGGAGGGGGAAACTTTCAGAATGAAAGGCCAAGCTAACTCCCCAAGAGGTGAAAAATAGGACACGGGAGAAGCAGGAGCCACACTCCTATTGTAAGCACTTTGGGGCAGGATCCTAAAACGGAATGTCTCTTTTTTTAAAAAACCCTACTACTTACAACGATGGAATTATTTTAAGCACAGCATTGTTTTTTTCTCCCTCCCCGGCATAAGGAAAGAAAACTCCCCTCCCCACACCACTTTTTTTTTTTTAATCTACTTTAACTCGAAGCTGCTACAAATTACAAAAATGAAATTCCACCGCGCTTTTATCTTTTAGCTTTCGCATTACAGGCACCCAAATAATCTTCGCCAGATTCCACGTATTTCTTTTTTTCCAAAGAAAGCAATGTCTCTTTCAATTCATTGCTCTAACATGGGATCCCGCTCCCCCCAACTGCAGAAGAAAACCCGAGATCCTTCTGGGATACAGGCGCTCCCGCCTTTAACCATTAGGCATTAGTTCCCTTTGCTAAAGATGACTATGGAAACCAAGCATTTATTATTTTACAGTACGGCTGTACCCGTCTTCACTCGGCGTCAAGGAGCAACGGCTGCTTTTATTTGTTACCCAAAGCACATAAGCCCTCGCCCCAAGAAACACCCCTCCCAGTCCTCTGGCGCTTACCAGCTCGGATTTGGGGCGAAGTAGTCGCTCCCCCTTCGATGTGATAGGAGAACCTCATGGCTTTGAATTGCTGGGAATATGATCCACTGGGTTCCGGACTGGGCATCCCCATCACGCTGGCTCTCTGCATGTCTGCACTGCCACCCCCTCCCCTCCCTTCTTCAGTCCCCTCCAAAATCCCCCCGCGATCGCCCCCCAAACGCCAGGCTGCTTGAAGTCTCCATCAAATTGCCCCGACTTCCTTCGGAAAGGGTCTGGATTCGACCTACTAGGACGTCGCTGGAGCCGGGAAGGGGAAGCGATCGGGGGTGGGAGGGAAGGCGCGGGAAGGAGACGAGGAACCCAGTGGATTGATTTCGTTGCTTTCTAAGACAGATCTTTGCAACAAGTCGGCACAGCTCTTGCAGGAAGTGTCGCCCTGGCCAGGCAGGAATGTATCAGAAAGCTTGAAGCTTATCCACGTTGGAGCGTCTGCTAAGTCCTCCGCTCTCCCACTCCCCTCGCTGCCTCCTCCTCCTCCTCCTCCTCCCGCCGCGACTCTCTCCACACCGACTCCTCGCTGAGTGGGTTGGTTTTTCTCGTACTGCAGCGCCAGGCGTTGAGAGCCGAGTGCTTGCAAGCAGATTTCAACCCCAGCTTTTCGGGTCTTGCCTTTTCTTTCTCATAACTGGATAGAAATGGGATTTCGTTAGCCACACACAGCCATGAATATCTCTTGGCTTTTACCGCCTCCCCGAGGAGGACAGTATTGGGTTTTCTCCCCCACCCCTCCTCCTCTTCCTATCCGCGAGGATATTGACAAAAGTCTGAAAAAGAGGAGGTGTTGGCAATTTATGGAGGGTTGGGCTAACAG
>JANHFT010002515.1:0-27821 GCA_032467955.1 Pseudoxenodon macrops
AAATTGCTGGGAGGCAGAGGCAGATTTTTTTCTTGTTTTCTTGTTTTTGTCCCCAAAAACTAGGTGCGTCTTATACTCCGAAAAATACGGTATATAATGACATACTTGGTACTTATTTAAGTATGAGTAGTATACTCATGGTAGTATAAGCAAATCTTATTCCTTCAGACTATTTTCTGATGTAATTGTAATTCAAATTAATTTTTAGTACAAACACTTCTTTCTCTTAATTGGAAATGTGACTTTTTTGTTTTCTTTTGGATTTTGTTTAAAGTTAGTCTTGATTCCTGGCAACTATGTGGACTAGGTCCCTTCAGGCATGGTTTTTCAGAAATGATTTTGCTATTGCCTTGTTCCTAGGAGTTAAAGAGAGACAGAATGACTGGCTCAAGGTCATACAATTGACTTCATATCTAAAGCAAGACTTAGTTTTGGTAGACCTAGAAAGCATACTCCTAGTTTCTAGATCAGTGCCTTTAATCAGGATCCTGATGGATAAAGTTCTAGATCCTAAACGTTTATAGCCCTTTGAACCATTCAGGCTGTATTTCAGATTTTCTGCACTTTCATTCAGTTCCAACGTCCAGAGTTGAATTATTTTGAAACGCAATGCCATCTTTACTACATTCTAGTACTGAATCTTATCAGCAATCTGAGTTAAACAATCCTGTACTGTATTTCTTTTTCAGATGTTCCAGCATCTTTTGCAAAAGCGTAAACAAATAATGTGGTCTTTGGGACCGATTACTACCATTCTCTATGACCTTACAGAAATTGATTCCTGGGGTGAAGACCAATCTTTTCTGGAACTTGTTGTATCAACAAAGAAAAGAGAGGTACTATGGAGCTCAGATACTTTTAATCTTTGTAGAATGATGACTGCTTCTATTATTGAACAAGGAATTTGAATGTTCTCCTAGATGACGGGTGTCAAACTCACAGCGTCACATTGCCATCACATGATGTTTCGCAACATTTTTTTCCTTTGCGAAGCTGGGGTGGGCGGGGCCTGCATGTGACGCATCTAGCCTGCAGGCCACCAGTTTGACATCCCTGTCCTAGATGTTCATATACATTGCATTGTCTATGAACTTTTTATCCAGTTGATGAAGAAGCAAAAATTGCTGAGATTCTGATAATAGAATTCACATGACAGACTTCAGAGATCAGATTAAGACAACATTGTCTTTCAATGCAAATTGTAAAATTATTAATACAACAGGTGGACAATTTGACTGAATAAGATAAATCTCCTGTACTTGTATATTTTTTCATTAAATAAAGAAGTAGACTGTAGTTAAAATATTCATAACATAAAACACCTATTTAAAATGTGCTCCTTCTGTATTTACAGAATGTTATCTGATGTTTTAAAAAATAACAATTTAGAAGTGCCCACTATATCATTCTTTGATTTATAGAAAGTTGATTTGTTGCATAGGCTTCTATTTGTTTTCTAATTTTATTTTTCATTCATCTCTGAAAATGATCCTAGAAAGTTCACATTTTCTTTCAAATAAAATATAGTTAATTGGTTCATTTTGTTTGCATAGCAGCTTTCTTCCTGGAGTTGAAGGTGATTTACACAATGTTTCCTCCTCTGGATTTTTTCTCTCCAGAAAAATCCTTTGACGTAGGTTGGGCTGAAAATGAAGGACTGGCTCAGTGCACCCAGTCCCCTAGCTCAATGTGGACTTAAACCTGTCTCTCCAAACACTAGTTTCCAGAGTTCCACAGAACGTGTATTGCTAGTATTCAAGAACTATATAAAACATTAACAGTATTATTGTTTGTAATGGAGTTAGTGATATGATAAAGATTAATCTGGAATTTGTTCCATTATTTAGTCTTACTTGATTCCCCCACGCCACACACACACACACCAGTTTATTTCTTTCCTGTGGTTAACTTCTCATTACAAAGTTGCAATTTACCTTTTGACCTTGTGCCAAAAAAACCCTTCTTGTGTTCCTCCACCCCCACGTGTCACTTTCCAAATTTGCATTGTACTTAAGGATGCAAGAGATGCAACTGTACAGTGAAGAGTTTTAGTCTCTGAAATGTAATTCCCAAAAGAGAAAAATCTTCACAAGTCTTTATAGAACTGTAGATGGTGAAGAGATTTATATCCTGCCATTATTTTATAATTTATTTGATAAGAACTTAAGCATTGTAGCCTCCTCTATTTTAAGGCAAGGGCTGTAGCTCAGAGATAGATAATTACTTCAAATTCAAAAGTTCTTGGTTTTAATTTCTGGCATGATGAAGATACCAATGAGGATCACGTTTTCTCAAATCTCAGTACGCCATTGTTAGTCAATTTTGCCATCTTGTAATTGTTCATTCCACCTCTAGTTGTAACTTTCAAAACAGATCAATTGTCCTGGAAAGATAAATTGCCTACTAAGACCTTGTTAACCTTACTGGATTTTGCATGTGCTATCTGGCTGTCATCATGTTAAATTTAATAACTTGTGAGGTGTATGGGAAGGTGTTTTTTTTTTACACAACTTATAGTCATCATTGACTTTACAACACCAATTTCCAACTTTATATATATATATATGCTTGCCATAAGTCTTGGTTTATTTCAACTTAGCTTACTTTAAAAAAATAATTTCTTAGCATGTGTGTGAAGTTAGCAACATATATTCTTTAATATTTTAAAGGAAGCAGGCAGATTTATTAATTTGTGTGTTTAAAATAGAATCAGTTCACCCCTTCTTCTTATATCAGGCAAATGATATACATTTTAAAAGTGTAACTGAGTTCAGTGAATAATATTTGTTGTGTTGATCCATAGTTTAAAATGCAGTAAGTTAATCCTAAAATTCTTTTTATATATAATTTTTTAAAGAAGTTTTTCGACAGAGTAAAAACAATAAAAAATTTAAGTTCAACATAAGAGAAATAAAAATAATCAAAAAGTGAAAAAAAGAAATTATAGAAAAGAAGAAAAATAAAATAAATCGAAATGGTTCCCAATCTTCTTAGCAGCAGTTAAAAGTACATTTACATTTTATCATCTCTCTCTAAAGATACATCAAAGTTAATTCTAAAACTCTAATGCAGAAAAAGGTGAATGATCAAATTAGTTTAATATTAGCATTATACCAAATCATGTTATATAAGGATTTATATGATTCACATATAATTCTAAATCATAATATGACTTGCATTATCCATCAACTTAGCATTCTGATTATAACGGTGCATCACACCAAATCACATAATTTGTGATTTCAAACTGTGATTAGAAAATATACCTTCAATTAGGCTTTCTGATTCGGTTTATTGGTCAGAGCAAAACATGGCTTTGCAGTTCAGGTTTCATTTCAAACTGTAATCAAATTTCATAGCCGTGGGTAGGCATGATTCGTAATGTAAACAATTCCATATAAATGAATGATCTACTAGCTTTCCTTCCCTAAATTCAGGAGACCTGGGATAATAAAATAATGGATCATTCTAAGAAATCAGTGATTGCAATATACAAATGTCAGACTCTGGGCCCTACAGTATTATCCATCTTGAAAATTATATGAATTGAAATACAAATAGATAGACATTTGAATACAAAAGAAAATAATAAGAATAAATTCTGATTGGGACGCAGGGACAGAGTGAGACTCAGGAAATAAATTATATCCAATCTTTTTTTTAAAATGTGAGAGCTTAGAGGAGCTAGCGATTTGGCCCAAGATGCCAAGATTGCTCAATCTAATCTAATCTTATCAAAGACCAGATTCATTGTGTGTCTTAACTACACTTGATCAAATAAAATATTTGATTCTTTTTTTTTAATCCCCTTATTTATCATTGGCTAATCAATGCAAAATATAGTCAAGCAGTTGATTTGAACTGAGGGAGAGACTTTAAAATACATATTAACTTAAATAAAGCAGTAAAAGTGCCTGACGAATGAGGAACATATAACAAATTCAGCTCTAGTAGGGACATACCTGCTAAAAAAGTGAGGTATCTTTACAAATCAAATCATCTACATTAAAAAAAACTTTTCAAAGGTAACACCAATTTGCTGGATTGGGTATGTGACAAAGGGCTGTTTAGTTCTTAAATATACTACCGTATATAAATTGTTGCTGAGTTCTCACTGTACAATAGGCAATTGAAGTGACAGATCAATCCAATACAAAGCTATTGATAGGTACATTCATTTGAAAACACTGATGAGTGTCAGTACAGTAATATTTGGATAAACTGCAGGAGACTTTGCTTTTAAAAAGACTCAAGCACAAAACTAGCTAAAAGGACTAAACCATTGAACCCTTTAATCAATTTCATATTCATTTACAGAATGATATAATAAGAATATGGTCTAGAGGTTACTTTAAATTTCAAAGACCTGCTTTTTCATGTTATGGATCATTTTCTAGCATATACTGTCATAGTATGTTGTCTAAATACTAATGTGCAGGATTTTGCAAAATATATTATTAAATATAGTGCTTTTTGTATATAGATTGAATATGAATGTGCTAGATGCGAGGCAGAATCAGAAGGGACAAAAGGGATATATGTGAACCATAGCCATTATGTGTACTTAGGTTAACTTTCAGGTAGAATTAAAGTGTTCATATTAAGTATTGGGAAGGATTCTGTAAGGAAAAGGGTAGTCACCACCCTTTGGGTTCCTAATGGTTTGGTGCGATTCTACCAAACCATTAGTAACTTGTCAGTCTGGTTCACTAGAACCGTTGGTGACCCAGGCCTGCCACACCCCTGAGCTGGTTCTTTCTTGGTTTTTGCTTCTGTGCATGCGCAGAAGCTTTTTTTAAGCACTGTGCATGCGCGCGGGCAAATCGGCAGTAAAAAGATTCCGAACCTACCTGGTTACCACCAAGTAAGGTAAGTCATCAATTAAATTTATGGCAAAAAGCCCTCAACCCATGGCTAAAGGACAGCAAATCAAGAAAGTCTAAGTACTGTAGAAGCTTCCCACTCCATAATCCCAGTAATTGATGTAATAATTTAATTTAGCTCTTGCATTCACACCTTTGGAAGTCAAATATTTTCAAGGAACTTATTTTCTTTAAAAGTTTTAGTTCAGCATGAAAAGAATTAGAATGCCAATTTCATATTCATTTCATTCATTTACTGTCAGGGTATTCCACCCTCCCTATCCCTCAGCTCCAGTGTGGCAACACTAAAGCCTCAAAATGGCTTCTGTCAGGTCAGCTTCAGGGTTGACATTTATGTAATCATTTGTCCAATGATTACATCCTTCTATTTTAAGAGACATTCATTGATTGCCAATGGTTTGAGGACTTAATTCAAAATATCTTTAAAACTGCATGACTTGTTATGAACCTGCTGATCTACAGTAGAGGCCTTTTGAAAGAAGATGCATAGTTTTCTCAAGAGTGCATGAAGAGCTTTTTTCTCCCAACTGCTCTCCAATTAAGAAATACCCTTTCTTTTGAAAGTTCACATTTCCTTCTCCTGTTTTTAATTTTATCTTTTTTTTCTTGGAATACTGCAGTTCTTTGTGAAAGAAGGTATATAAGTGCCCCCAATATATAAAATCAAGATACATTTGTAATAATATATTATTAGAACCACACCAGTGGCTGAGATTTGAAATATGGGATTTTTAGAGTTAATTCCCAGGTTTTTCCCCCCCTCTGCCTCTTCTTTCCAGGCTCGCCGTATCCTAGATATTACTCCTGTGAAGGAACTTGTGAACCTGAAGTGGAACACATATGGGCGTCCTTATTTCTATTTCCTGGCTCTGTTTTATGTCCTCTATATGATTTGCTTCACCATGTGCTGCGTTTATAGACCACTGAAAAATCGCTCAGATAATCAAACGGACGAGCGGGATAACACCATCCTTGTGCAGAAAACATTGCAGGTATATTAGTGTATAAGTACAGACTTCTCTCTGAATCTAGGCAAATTGTAAAATAACTGTTTTCAAAATACAGCACAGAAGAATCAACAAAGTTAAATAAAATTTTAAACTTTGCAAAAACTTTTTTTGACAATGCTCCAAGAGGCCGTGAAGAAAAAGGCTAATACAATTGTGAGAACAGCTTAAACATAAGAAGGGGAAAAAATCACAGAATTAGCCAGCAAGGCTCTGGCTTTCACTAGCCTTTCTCGAATGAGTCATTCTCACCTGATCCAAGGACAAATAATCCACATTTCTTAGATGGAAGATTAAAAAAACGAAAGATCTTTCCTGGTATTTAACTGTACCTCTTCAGTCTGTAAATGGAAATCAGCATTTATTTACAACACTCCCTGATATAAAAACTAGATAGCAAAGGAAAGATTCTACTCTTGTTTTTTCATTGGCCAACAGTATTAGGTTTCTATGTTCAGGAAAGATTTGGGGGTGGAGTAATGCATGTTACTTGGGCAAGGCCATCTTTTGGTTCATCTTTCCAATAAGAGTTTCACTATCAAATCAATGCAGCCAAAAGAGAAATAATTAAGTTAAACTACACTAAATAAACTAAATGTCTTGATGTTCCAGATTTTTCAGATCTCTATCATCTCCTTAATTAGGATACTTTCCTGTTTTTAGGAATCATATCTGACATATGAGGATCAACTCAGGCTTGTGGGAGAGTTAATTACAGTGATAGGAGCCATGGCAATTTTACTCCTAGAGGTAAGGACAAAAGAATAAAGTTCTATTAAACTGATCTTCATTAAAATATACCAACATCAGATTGGCAGTTCTATACACTGTATACCTAAGCAATCATATGTTATCTGAAATCAATATAATTGTCTTGAAAAACATGGTACTTCATATGCTACCTATACTTCTGATTTCCCTGTTGGGAAGTATTCAGAATTAATTTTTGTTTTGGAAATAGTTAAAGTAATTACAGATGAGCTGATTGTGGATGAATATAGCCAGTAATTATTAGCGGGATCTGCATATACTGTAATGAAATAATTGATCACTATTACGATTTGAATTCATTTTTTTAAATCACAGTCTTACTAAATTTTACATGCTTAAGGCATTTTATATTTAAAACTGTACCCTGTTTGGAGCATTTTTACATCTTTTCACATTTTGTTTGTTTAATCACCAATATTAAAATATTTTTTGAATGCCTTTATTCTGCAAAATTGCTACTCTAACATGAAGCGGTTTAGATCGCTGACTTATCAAGGTGTTACTAACTAGTGAAAAGCAGGTGACATTTTTGATTGCTGATAGTTGTAGTGTATAGTTTTCCCTTTATAAAATCATGTCAGGTACAGGTAGTCCTTGACTTACAACAGTTCATTTAGTGACCATTCAAAGTTATGACGACACTGAAAAAATGTGACTTATGAACGTTTTCCCCAATTACGACCTTTGCAGCATCTCTATGAACATGTGATCAAAATTTAGATGCTTGGTAACTGGTTTATATTATGACCGTTGGTATGTCCCAAGGTCATGTGATCACCTTTTATGACCTTCTGATAAGCAAAGTCAACGGGGAAGCCAGACTCAGTTAACAACTGGGCTACTAACTTATCAGTGATTCATTTAACAACTATGGCAAGGAAGGTCATAAAATGGGGCAAAATTCACTTAACAAATGTCTCACTTAGCAACAGAAATTTTGCTCAATTGTGGTCATAAATGTTGTTAATACCTGTATTAACGACATTGTCCTCATAATGGCTTGTTTTTCTCTATTTTTTCATTGACTTGGGCACAAAATAAGTTTTGAACTCTCTGTACTGTTGAGTTAATTTCTAGAAGTAGACTCAGCACATTGGTGATTTCAGTCCTCAGTCGGTTATAAACTTCTGATATATATTTCATTTTTTAAAATAGATTCCAGATATTCTAAGAGTTGGAGCCACAAAGTACTTTGGACAAACCATCCTGGGAGGACCTTTTCACATAATAATGTGAGATTCTACAGTTCCAAAACTCACAAATACTCTTTTTTTTCCCTTATATATACTCTGCCATTGTAATTTTCCTTTCACCATTTTTCTCTTCCATTTCTATCTGCTTCAAAACTAGATTTTTTTCTTTGCAAATTTGTGTCTCTTAACATCTGTTTACATACGTTCTGTCTGGCGGGGTTGACTGCTGAATCTCCTGAAAAAATTTAAATTCCTCAGATGTTTCAACTTGAAAAGCATTACAATTGACAACAAACAATTTTTCACAAGAAATGCCTTGTTCCAGCAAAAGAGAACAAAGAGATATTCTTTTTTCTATGAATGTATTGTCTGCTCTTGCGTACTTAGGGCTCAATTCTGTCTTAATTAATTTTAGGTTGTATTAATTAATTACTCATTCTCACTTAGTTACATTTTCCATTTACAGCATCACATATGCCTGTGTGATCCTGATAACCATGGTAATGCGACTGACCAGCACAGAAGGAGAAGTAGCCCCCATGTCCTTTGCCCTGGTGTTGGGCTGGTGCAACGTCATGTACTTTGCACGAGGATTTCAGATGCTTGGGCCTTTCACCATCATGATACAGAAGGTAAGGAAAGTAAAGCTAGAAATTGAAGTCAAACTGAGAAAGAATTCCACAGGTAGTCCTCAACTTACAGCTATAAGTGAGCCTACAGTTAACAGATGTGATGCAGTAATAAGTCAAGTCATTGCATCACTGAATCGTTTTTGCAATAGTTTGTGTGCTGTTTGTTAAGCAAATGTCACAATGATTAAACCAATCAATTTTCCCCAGTGGGTGGTTATTGTTTATTGTCAACACCAGAAATTGGCAAGAAATGCCACAATTTCTGTCACAATGGCAAGGAATCCTGCAAATGGCTGTAAAGCTAAGCTGGTTGCTAAGCAGCCAAAACGAAATCACATGACTACAAGGGTGTGTGTGGTTATTATAACTTCAAAAACACGTTGTGAGTAGCTTTTGGGTGGGTCCAGTAATTTTGAATAGTTGTTAAGTGACTGGTTGTAAATTGAGAACTACTTGAATTTCCCTCAGAAATACACCTTTTCTAATTATTGGAACTGAGAATTTAAAGGTCAGACAATAGTGGGAAAAGGAGAGGTGGAGAAAAGTTAGACATACTAACATTATTGTTTTATCTTCTCTACAGATGATCTTTGGTGACCTTATACGTTTTTGTGGGCTAATGGCTGTTGTCATATTTGGCTTTGCCTCAGGTGAGCTCTAAAGGAAGATGTGAACTTCTAAGATTATCCCAGTATTCTTTGAATGTGCAGTCTGAGAATCTGTTAATGTCCTTGTTATGCTATTCATCATTTCTCCAGTGGAAAAAAAAATCCTCTATATTTCCAGGTTTTGGGGTTGTTTTTTAAAATGTACCCATGTTTTAGCCATGTAATTAATAGCAGTGACTTTCATGAACCTTGGAATTTTGTGGAATTTTAAAGCAGTGGCATAGCAAGAAATCAATATTAGCAGATAATGCAATGATTTGGTACTCAATGCTGAGTTTTCATTGTCATGCACATGGAAGTGCTGGACATATGTTCAATGAACATGATCAGTATATCAGCCTAGCAATATTGACTGGTGTCTTATTTGAACAAAATGCATTATAAGTTGGAGGCGGAAGAAGTAAATATTAGAGGAAGAAGTGGAGGAATAAATAGCAGGAAATATTGTTATCAGTCTGTTGGTAGCCATTGTTAAAAGGAATTCATCCAAAATGTGTTATAATTTGGGGGCAATGTGCTCCTCAATATTAATGGAAGAAATGGAGGAATAAATTGTTGTCAGTCTTTTGATAGCCATTGTTAAAACTGAGAAGAACAGATCCTTTGTTCTAATCTAGCATGGTTCTTATGTTTGGGAATTCTGTAGGAAATGTACTGAGGTTTATTGTGCAACCTTTTAAGAACAGAATGTTCTTAAGATACAAAGTTTAAAAGTCATTATTTTAGATGATGGTTCACCCTGAGCCTTCTGTTATTCTGGCTTCTCCATATTTTTTTAAAGAAAATATACTATTGCACATTATTGCCTACCGAACACACCTAATGACAGATTTTGCTCCTTTTCATCCATATCTGCATATCACATGTTTAAAATTGCCTGCTTCTCATCTACTTTTGTGGGACTTCCGCAGCATTGAATATCAGCATCCAGTTATTCAAGTTATGGAAGAGAAGAAAATAATTTACATGCCGGCCTTAGGTTTTTCATGAGAATTAAGAGAGGCTATTAATCTCCAGGACAAGTAAACTCAAAGGGAAAACATCAGCAGAAAGATAGATAAGGAATTAAGTCCCTTGTGGCAGAATAGTTGAAAGGAATAGTGTAAGATGAGGATGCCATTATCTGGTTGTATGTGTGTGAGTGTATATACCATGTATATGTAGCTGACTGCTCATTTTTGTTTCATCAACAGCTTTCTACGTCATCTTTCAGACAGAAAATTCAAGCAGTCTGGGACAATTCTACAATTATCCCATGTCTCTCTTCAGTACATTTGAGCTCTTCCTTACCATCATAGATGGACCAGCCAACTATGATGTGGATCTGCCATTCGTGTTCTGTGTGGTGTATGCTGCTTTTGCTATCATTGCTGCTTTGCTCATGCTCAACCTGCTCATTGCCATGATGGGTGACACTCATTGGCGAGTAGCCAATGAACAGGATGAGCTTTGGCGAGCACAGGTGAGTCATGCAGTGCAGTGCAGTCTGTTGAGAAATAATCTAGTTTTGCTGCTTTGGACATGTCTGCAGTGGAAATTTAGACCACTTTACAACTGATTTAGTTGCCATGGCTCCTGATGAAGCATTTCTGGGGTTTGTGACTCTAAAAGGGACTGGAGTTTCCCAGAATTATCTTTTATAATTTTTCAATATAGTATATTTGGAAGAAATAATAACAATTAAATAAACTAGTCTGTGTTAAGATAAAATTATAATACTGATATGCCCTTATGCTGTAAAGTTTTGTTATGGATGCCACTACTATTAGCTGGGTGCTAATTTAATGTTAACTCTTTCTAAATAATTATATTTTCCACTACTGACAATACCATCATCATGCTCAGCTAGAAGCAGCAGTTAAATTAATCTGTAATTCTAATTCATTAGAGTTCATTTAATGAATGCATACTTTTTAGCATATAGGCTTGCAGGTATGAATGAAAAATTTAAGGATTCAGATCCGCTGTGCATGGTTAGTGAAGGAAGACGTGACAATGTACTGATGTTTAAAGAACTGAGTCCAGAGACCTAAAGTCTAAAGACTTCACAATTAGTTTCCAGAATCAAGACTGCAACCTGTGTAAAACATTGAGCTCACAACAAACATGGTGGAACTCACCTCTATGTAAACTTGTTATATCACATTCAAACCCATTTGCCTTTTGCTTATAAGTAATGTGCAGTTTTAATAGCTGAAAAGTCCTTTCAAATTGTTCATAACACAATGTAATGTTGAGGTTATTTTTGAATAGTTAAAGCTAAAAATAAGGTACAACCATTTGAAATATACTTATATACAACTGTGATTATTCTCCCATTATCCTTTTTCTCATTCCCGCCAGTGCAGTAATTCTGTGTCCATATTGTACTGTACAAACTGAAAATGCCACTTCTATGTGGTAGCATGCTCTGTCAGTCAAATTCATTTCTATTACAGATTAATTAACTATCCAGAAAATAAAATCTAATCTCTTCCTTCCCCCCCAAAAAAAAATTAGGTTTTTTTTCTAAATATAGAGAATTATTTTATATTAGAAAATCATTTTATTTCTTGTCCTATGCATGAAAGGGAGAAATTGTCTTGAGCATGAGAAGATGAAACATTTTTATAAGAATGTTCTATCAATATGTTTGAGAGGGCTGTGTTCAAAAACCAGCAATCAGTTTGGAGGATTCATGCTGAGTGCCTATCATCATGGCTACAGAAATATATATATATATATACACACAACACACACACACATACATACACACACATACACACACAGCCTCTCATAGCACATAACAGAATTACAGAATTGATTCAAGAAAGGAAGCAAGAGAAATAGATTAATCTCAACACAGCCTATGAACAACATTAACAAAAACATATTTCAGTGAGTAATACACACACACACACACACAAACACAGTATCTACTTAAGTCACATGAGCAATGTATACATTTTGCCTTTGGTAACCATTATAAATCTCAAAATCAAGGCAGCCTAATTTTTCCATTTAGCAACCTGACGGCTAAATAGTACAGTAGCACAGTGCACATGCTAAGACAACCCAGAGCAATAACATTCTATTACCAACAATGAATTAATTTTACTATAGGATAACATGTACTGTAACTTAATCTCAGAACATTGCCCAACTAATTCTCCCTCACTTCTGCCTTTCCCTCCTCAACCAGTTCTAGATAAAGACAACAGGGATGCAACCTTTGCTGTATTAGCTTACCAGACCTAACCAATCCCAGAACATTCTTTCACTTGAGGCGAAACTTCAAAACATGGAATATCTTGTTAGTTTGAAACACACAAAAGGAATATTTTATGTTCAGGATGTTATTGCCTATGGCTGTTGAGATGAAATCTGAATAGTTTGAAATCACATGCCTACAATCTAATTATGTCAGCAATAATTCTTATACATGAAACTTTATTTTGCATAGCTTGCTAGCTTGTGGTTTTAACTGAAAACCAGTATTTATCCAGTGCATGCAAAATTAAACAAATCCGGAGAACTGTTTGTTTATATGAAATATATAAAGATAGAGCTACCTCACAGAGATAATGGAAAACTAATTCAAACATAACCATGTTTGCCACTGAACATGATTGTGAAGCGGAAGGAGCCCCATTAAGCCAAGTGCACCTGGCTCTACCTGCTGTGTGCAGATTGAATTATGGGTATTTCCCTCAAAACTCAGCTTTCCTTTACAAAAGCTGAATTGTTTATATTCACATGAAGCCACCACCACCACCGTAGAGAATGTGTTAATTTTAAAAAAAACAGTTTTATTCCCTACCAAATCAAAAGACTCTCAACACCGTTAGCATTTAGTACAATTGAAGGATTAGTAAATGACTACTGTCTCTAGTCATCTTAAAAATCCCATAGGGGAGAGAGCTTTAAAAACCTCTGGGGATGTAGAATTGCCTTCTTGTCCATGTCCCCTAACTCCAGCCCTCCCTGAGACTTTTCCCACAGGATGGGTGGATTTAATTTAGACAAAGCAGTGCCTGATAAGACTTACAGCTACATAGATAAGACTCTGTAGGTCATTATCAACATTTTGAACTGAGCCAAGAGGCCATTTTAGAAGAGATGTTATTGTGCAAGGATGGACTGGCTACCAAAAATTTTATTGCCACATTCTGGACCCGTTGCTGCCTCAGGTTGATCCAGAGGCTGGCGCCTTATAGAGCATGAAAAAAAATCACCTAGCCAGGTGATGATCAAGACTCCCAAATAAACCATCTTGAGTACTTGCCTATCTCTAACTGTTAACAGAAGATTGTACTGTAAAATAGATGTTTGCTTTTGATTTTGTGTCTGGTCCCATTTGTATGTTTTTCTCTCTCACTTTGGTTCCACTTACTAAATTCTAATAAATTAAACCTAATGATGTATTTGACACCATTTTCTATTTTTGTTTTTGAATACAAAAGTTTACCTGGTTTTGTGGCAGGATTGAACTAATCTGTTTGCTTTCATGCAGGTTGTTGCTACTACAGTCATGCTTGAACGGAAACTCCCGCGATGTCTTTGGCCTCGGTCTGGTATTTGTGGCCAAGAGTATGGGTTAGGAGACAAGTGGTTTCTCAGGTGAACTCCTTTTACCTAGTTGTGTATTGCCTACAGGAATAATATCCAGTACAGTTAATAAAATTAGTTAAAATATATCTAGGCACTTGGATATAAGAACATAAAAAGCTGTTTATACCAAGCAGATACAGAACACTAGCCTGTTTAATTCCTGCTAAATTGAGATCCAGCTTTTTAAGCACAGGCTTTTTGTTTCTTATTGGAAAATATCAGTGACTGAATCTCAATCTGGAAATTATATTTTCTAACTAAGGACAGAATCTGAGATTGACACTCAAATGTGAAGTCAAAGAATAATAATAATACAAACCCAGTCCAGTAATTCTATTGCTGCTTTCTACTTTGCGGGATTCAAGTTGCCTAACTTTTACAAAGTCCAGATTTGCATGTCCTACAGCCAGGTGTACACCCATTCCCATGCGATCAAAACTGGGTCCTCGGTTCAAACCAGAATTTTTGTGGCTCAAAACCTGAAGAGGTGAATAATACAGAGAGCTTTATCAATGGCAGCAGTATCTGGAATCTGGCTGCAGAGTCTAATGCTTGTTGGGGAGTTAGAGTGATTAGTTCTGGCCTTGAACCTGTTTTCATAATGAGGGATCTTGGCTAAACCTGGCATGTTAGTTTCATGATGTTTTTAGTGGGGGGAGTGTGACATTTGTTCTTGTAGGACTTTCCCCCCCATTACTTTCTGTTTTTATTTTATAACGTAAGCCACCCAGGATCATCTGGAATTGGGCGGTCTCTAAAATAAGCAAATAAGTCATTACTTTTATTTGGTCTCCTTTTCACAGGGTGGAAGAGCGTCTGGATATCAGCAAGCACAAGATGTTACGCTATGCAGAGGCATTTAAAAACCAAGACAAAGAAGATTTTGATAAGCATTCAGGGAAACTATACCAACCTGAACCTTTCCGGTTCAAGAAAGAAACGTCTCCATCGGTCTCACGAAGTACTACTCTAAGTAGCTTCCACCGTGGTTGGCAAATCCTGCGGAACAACACCTTCAGCCACCTTCGTGGGGAAGTAAATCATGCTTTGGAAGAAGAGATCTATCACGTCTGATATGCCTCTTGAATGACTGGTCACATTACTGGTGCTTTGTGCTGCTTCACAAATTCTTCCAGTAGTTGGTGGGATCTGAGGGCAGTGATACCAGGATTCAGGATGACTTCAGTCTTCCTACGTTCATCTTTTCTCTTGTTCTCTGAAGGACCAACTCTGAAGAAAAATTAGATTAAAACAAGAAAAAAGATAAACAAACCAGCTAACTTCCAGCATTCCAGAAACTTTTTAAGAGATTAAGCGTCATTTTATCGCTTTCCCATTGTTCCACCAAAAGGATTGAAAAAAAGTTACTGTTTTTTTATATAGGACTCCAATGCACTTTAAGGTGACATGGAATTTTATCCCAGGTACAATTTTGGAATCAATATGATTTCTTGGCTGAATTCTGCTAATGTTTCCCTTGGAGAGAGGAATAACGAAAAGGTTTACAAATTGTATTAATATACAGCCTCCTCCTCTGTTTATTCTTGCTGGCTTGGAATCAAGCCTGTTACTACTCTTGACCTGTTTGACAGCTATTATACAGGACCAGAATCTAAAAATAAAACCCTAATTAACTAAAACTCTAACTTTAAGTCACCTTAGTAGGTGGACTTCCCAAAAGTGTTTCCTTAAGGAGGCATCAAGATTTGTTTAAAGTAGAATACAAAGTAATACTAAACATTTTTACTCCTCCAAAAATAACTCCAATTAATTTGAGTGAAATGTTTCAGAGGGCTTTTCGCAGTCTCTACTTCCAAAGTGATGATTCAGAGATGGCCTTTCCTACAGATCCAACTTGAAAAGATAATCTTTCCAAATATAAAGTGAAACAAACCAGGTGCTTCTTTAATTTATCTCTAGCTATCACTTCAAACTGTATTCCAGAAGGAAAAAGCCAATGTTTCATAACTTAAAACAAATTAATGACTTACTGCCTTTCCAGCAGCTGAATGGAAAGTTACTGCAATTCCTCTGTAGCAGGAGCAATGAGAGACGGCTCTAGCTGGTCATAATTTGCCTTTCGATTGCCCTAGTATATTGACCTGAACTATGTTGCATCAAAGAATGATGCAGACAGTTTTCAGGCATTGTCAGTCTGATTCCTGCTTGATCTACTATTGCACGAATTTGGCTCTGGCCTTCAAGAATAAGTTGGCTTGATTGTCAAATGCATTTTCTATGCACAGATGTCTGGCAACTCAGGAATTTTCAGCTGTATTTTAAGGTTTGTCACAGTGGCCAAGGGTTCCTGAAGGACTCTCTGCCTGCTACAAACGATCTTGCCCTTGGTTGAGTTTGAGAAAAGAAAACTATGAGTGCCTTCTCAGACATACCTTCAGAGGCCAATTAAATGTTGGATCAGGAAGGTGCCACCTAAATTGGTTTCAAACTCAGAAGATGCCTCTCTGCCCTCTCTGAACCTCTCTGAACTCAGACTTCGGATGAGGGAAGGATTTCTAAAGAAGAAATGGGGAGGAACTTTTTTATCCAATGATGAAATTCAGAAGCTACCTCTTCAAGTTGAAGTTGGAGATTTGTCAAATCACTGTGATGAACTGAACTAGTTGATTAGTTATGGTTATATGTATTTCCTTTGTAGAATTTTGCACTATATGTTTGTGAAAATACAATTTGCACATGTATAAAACTGATCTATGATACTTTAGGGAGTTTGAAAGGTAATTTCATTTCATGCCTTAATATTCTGATTTCATATTCTCTCAAATGAAGTATTAGTTAAAGAAATTACTTTGGGGTTATTTGTAGTTTAGTAATTTCTCTAGCTGGCACAGATCTTATAGTTTCGCCGAGTGATTGGACAAGGACTTCAATTGTTTGGATATTGGTTTGGACAAGAAATGATTGGACAGGCACTGAAGATGTTATCCATTATGGTTGCTAATAAAACAACTACAAAACAAAATAAAAGAAGCAAACAAGCAAGCTCAGAGACCACCAAGGATTGTATGACTGGACAAGAATCTGCACCATGGCTCACTTCCATCTATTGTGAAATTAATGGGGTACCAGGATATTTGGGGCATGGCATTGGTCTTTTTTCCTGGACTCTGCCAGGAAATTATGTTTTAGAATATTCAATAATTAAAATATAATCTTGCTGCCTAACAGGAATAGAATACATAGTTTCAACTCAGTCTTCTTTCTAACATTCAGCCTTTGGAGATACAGGATTTTATCAGTAGTGATTTTTTTTAAGTAAGACAGCAATCAAGTTGAAAGTAACATAATCCAGACAAAATGGCACATTGACCTTAAATCAAGGCAGAAGATGCCCAATGTAATGCAAATTTGGAGCAGCTTTGAGCTAAATTTCAGGCTTCCAATTTTTATATGGAAATATGATTTGATGAAGTAAGCAGAAAGATAATATAAATCACATTGTAAATCTCTTGAAGCTTATCAAGATATGCCTTAGAGGAATTGAATATTGTTTTAACCACCCCTAGCTCTCGGGGGAGATGACTCTAAAGGGAGCATATTATTAATCCCTTTTGCTCAACAGTTCAATCATTTATAGTGAATTAAGCTAATATAAGTACAAACAATTGTTTTAATTTGTAGATTGGTTTTTCTGAGTTCATTTTGTTTGAAGTTGCACTTTCTTACTCTTGTGTCATATTAATGTAGATATTTTTTTACACTTTGCTAAAAGCATTTAATAAAATTTGAGATTCAATCAAAATAAATTTGTAATTTTATACTACAAAACATGTTGTGGTCTAAATTAGAAAGTTAAAACAATTGTGTTAAGATTTCACATATAATTTGATTCCTAATGAGTTAGCAATTTTTCAAAGACTTTGCTATGTTGCACAAGCCATTTCAAAACCTCAATTAATTGAACTTTACAACTAAGCCAGGGCGTATTCTGAATGCATTCTGAACAAATGAAAAAGTCCAGTGTATTTGAGCTGTTTAGAAATAGCTATCTATTTGTATATATGTTACATCATAATTTTTAGCAATATGTACATTTTTAATACAAACCTCATGTTAAATCTCAGCTCTTTATCCAATGTTGTCTATATGGTGCAATTGTTTTTTTTGGTGAGTATGGTGTGACTTGAAGAACAAGCTTTCTCACAGTTTCGCACGTCATTTGGAGAATCTCAACAGCCAAACACATCTGAATACTTTCTGAAGGATAATCAAGTGGAGGATTGGATAGCACCTAGAAATGAGTCGGCTTCAAAACTTTTAGCAAGGGGTTCTCTGCCCGGTTGCTGGGTGGGTGTGGCCAGGGTGAGTATGGCCTAGTCTTGCACCACAGTGGAGATGGGGGTGTTTTGACCTTCCCGGGCTCTGGAGGCTTTCCTCACAACTCCAGGAGGATGAAAACTGCCTCCCAAGGCTCCGGAGGACCCCTGGAGGCTTCCCGAACCTCTGGTAGACCCATTTTTTGCCCTCTCTGAGCTCCCTGCACTTACCTGCATCCAAAACAGGCCACATAGGGACTCCTGGCTGGGACAAATCCCAGCCAGGAGTGGGATTTGGGGGTTCTCCAAACTGCATAGAATCTTAGCTAGAGGTTCTCCCGAACACCTGCTAACCCGCAGCAGCCCACCCCAGCCTAAAAACAAACAAGATGATTACTAGAAGTCAGCATGGGTTGTTCAGACAAGCCTTATGACCTTTTTTGATAAAATAAATTAATATGGCAGCAAAATGCTGTGGTTATAGTATACTTGGACTTCAGCAAGGCATTTGACCACAACCTACTTCTTGGAAAGATAGAACAATGTGGGGTAGACAGTACCGCCATCAGATAGATTTATAATTGGCTGATCTACTGAACTCTGGATAGTTCTCAATGGAACTGTATCTAATGGAGGGAAACATGCAGAAGAGTACCTCAATGATGAGGCTTGGGCCCAGTACTCTTCAACATCTTCATAAATGATCTATATGAGGGGATAGAAGGGGAACTCATCAAATTTGCAAATGACACGAAGCTGGGGGGAATTGCTAACACCTTGGAAGACAGACTCAAGACTTAGAAGGATCTTGATAAACCTGCACATTGGGCGCAATCCAACAAAATGTAGTTCAGTGGAAAAGTAAAGTCCTGCGCTTTAAACAGGAAAAAAGTGTGTTTGTATAGAATAGGCAGTGCCTAGCTCAACAGCTGTAACTGTTAGAGGGATGTAGGTACCCTAGTGGATCACTTAGTAACCCAGCAGTGTGCTTCAAGCTGCCAGAAAGCCAATGCGGTCTTAGGCTGCATCAACAGAGGGATAGAGTCAAGACAATGAGAAGTGGTAGTACCACTTTACACTGTAGTGGTAAGACTATACTTACAATACTGCATACAGTTCTGGTTATCATGATTCAAAAAAGATGTTGGGCCTCTGGAAAGTGCTCAAAGAGCAACAAAGACGATAAAGGGTCTGGAAACTAAATCATATGATGAACAATTGAAGAACCTAGGTATCAAAGAGAAGGAGGGATGGCAACTGTCTTGAGTGGCTGTCACAAAAGTAGAGAGGATTGATTTATTCTTGAGGGCACCTGAAGGCAAGACAAGTAATGGGTGTTACCTTGTTAAAGAGAAATCCAACCTAAAGTAAGGAGAAATTTTCTGACAACAATTAATGGAAAATCTTGCCTCCTGGGTTCTGGATGCTTCATCGCTGAAGATTTTCAAAAACAGATTGGACAACCATTTGACTGGAATGGTATAAGGCTTCTGCCTTGAGTAGAGGGTTGGTCTATACGACCTCAGAGGAAACTTCCAGCTCTATGATTCTATGATTGTACGGTAACTATAATATATAAAAGCTATTAACAGTGGGTTTTGTTTAAGAAAATCAGCACTTATGTCTAACCTGCATGGAGGACACACTTTATTTTAAAAAGTTCAAAAAACAAATCTACATAATAATTTCATTCAGTAGTACTCCGGAGTCTTAACTGGAAAGTTTTCAAATCTCTGCTAGTGGGGTAATCCCAAAGTATGTGCATAAACAATATCCAGTAATCAACAATCCTTGATCAAAACAATTTAAAAAAAAGTCTAATTGTCTTTGGTGCTTGCTCCACAAAATGAAAATATTCAGAATAAATCTATTGAAACTATCTACCTATTTTCTGTATTATTATATTTGTTTCTTGGGTAAATGCATGTTATTCTAAAAAAAAAATGTTTTAAGCAAAATAGGGACATAACTTCTGATGAATAAAATAGAAATGACAGGCTCTCAGAATGATACAACCTATTTAGACAGTGAGGAAGGAAGGAAGAATATTTATATAAATTATTAAACAAAAAAGAAAAACTGTTCAACCTAATGTTCTTTATGTATAGTGACCATATTTTCTTGAATAAATAAAGGACAAACTTGAAAAAGAGACAAAGAAGTTCATAGAATTGCATTTTTTTGTTTATAATTTTGCTTTAATTCAGGAGCATAACCTTTAAATAAATGCATATTTTAATAAAAATGCATAAATATCAAACTATAGAAATTTATTTTTTAAAAGTTAATTCAATTTCCATATTTTTCGCATGAATATGAAAAGCTGCATTAAATGGCACCATTCGTATCATAAAAGTTAAATGTCCAAAATAAGGGACAAAAGTGAGTTATTGAAAAAATAAATAAATCTAAAGGACAGCTTTCTGAAATAAATAGATGTCCTTTATAACAATGGATATATGGTCATTGTATTTTTTTTTCTTTTTTCGTCAAGCATGTATTAGGAAACAGATACAAGTATAAACATGTTATGAATACATGAAATGGATACGAATAAAAGGAAACATTAGGACACGCTGGTGCGCTTATGCATGTCCCTTAAAGACCTCTTAGGAATGGAATAACATAGAATATCAGAGTTGAAACAGAGATATAGGCTCCAGCAGTCCCTCAGTCCTGCCTAGCTTGCTTGCAGCCATGTGTGATATGATTTATTATTCCCCCCCCCCCCCCGAGACTGGTCAAAAGATGGGAATGAAAATTCAATGTTGTATTTCTCTTTCCAGTATTGGCCTCTTGAACTCCAGAGAAGATCTAGTTTTTTGGCCTCTTTAGCTGCAGAGAAAGATCTGGTCTTTCTGTAGAGCCATTAATCTATTGCAATAAAGCTTTATGAAATGTTTGAAGATTTAAAATGGCTATACCTTATTATTTCTAATATCTTATTAGTTGTTACACCTTACTATTTGTTATACCTTTCATGGCCTTTTTAAAGCCCATGAAAGCTGAGGCTATAATAAATTGATAATTTGGTTAAGATGTCAGAAAGTTCTCTTATTCAGTTTTATATTACAGTTTCTCAACATTTGTTTGAGGTGGAAGAAGAAAATGACGTGAAAGAGGAGAAGGAAGTTTTTCCACTGGACTACCTGGGCTTGCATGTTTATTGCTGCAACAAAATCATAGCAGAATCATATTAAATCACACCTAATTGTGGTAGCAGCAATCTAACCTTCACCCGGGATTCTCCCAGCTGACGTCTTTTTTTTTAAATCTTCCATCTTACTTGTATGAGATGAATAGGTTGTTTACTTTTTATGTTAAGACATATTATCATCTTGTGAATGCTAGCAATTACTAAGTTACTTGCCTTTGTGGGTAATCTAGAGCCATTTATGTTGTGCATAATTAAGCATCACCGTCATCAACTCTGTTCTGCTACTCATATATCATTATCTACATGTTTAGGTTGATTCTACATGTAGAAACATTTAGACCTGATGGCTTCAGGATCCATTTCAGCTTCACAGAATCAGATTCTAATATGTCAAGTCAAAATGCATGTGCATTTTGCAAATTCTTACCTCTCCATCCCTTGAGACCTGTTCACAGATTAATGATCATTACTTGATGACTACATGGACTGTTATTCACATATTGGATTATGAGCTGAATGTTGAGAATTTTATTTTGGCTAGATATATTTTATATATATTTTACTTGGCTTTCTCATAAGAGCTCATGTAGCATTATGCCTTCCCTCACGGCATTTTTACTACAGTATATCCTATCAAGGTGGATCAGCATGTCCAAAGTAAACTTTATGACTAAGAAAAAAACTGAATCTCAGTCTCACAGGAGTAGCAGCAAGGTCTGGGTAACAACAGGAAGTTATTCTCTGTAGATTTATGTATGTAAAGTAGTTGGAGAAATCCTTGGAAACAGGGGAAACAAATTGCAACGGCTTGCAAAGCAATACCATATTGTATAATAATAAATAAATGTAGTGAATGTCATGGATAAGTATGGATCAAATATGAAGTCTGTTGCCCCACCATAACAGAGTTTCCAGCCCTCCTTAGTCCTCGTCTCTTATTGTTGCTGTGCCCCTGTATGCCACTGGTTTCTGGCACTTTCCTCCAGTCACGTGAGATGGTATCCATTATCACACTATTGCTGTTTTTTTTATTATTGCTGCCTCTCCCTATAAAGCTACTGTGAGTTTGTTGAGCCATAACACTAACTGGCTTGGCTTCCCCTCTCTCAATTTCCAGTCTCTACCAAGCCAGTATGAAAGTAAGAGGGGCTTATTTCTCCCCATCTTGCTGTGGGAGTTCAGTCTTAATTAAATTCTACCTTTATCAGTTTGTATATCATATTTGTATATTTATTAGTTTCTGAAAAGCTCTCCACTGCCATAGCCAAACATCTATGAAGTATCTATTAGAACCAGCTCCTTGCCTGATCTATGGTCATTAGCAACAGTCATTCTTAACTAGACCCCAGCCTAGTTGAGAATTACCGACCAATCTCCCTTTGCTGCGTCATCTGTAAAGTCACAGAATCCATCATAAACCAATCCATCACCCTCCACTTAGAGACAAACAACCTGCTCTCTAACAAGCAATTTGGTTTCAGGAAAAATTTGTCCTGTAATCTGCAGCTCTTACATTGCAAAAACATTTGGACCACACAACTCGACCAGGGTAAAGCAATAGATACAATCTACATAGACTTCTGCAAAGCCTTTGATTCAGTGGTACATAACAAACTTCTGTTAAAATTAAGCTCCTACAGCATGTCTGGATCTTTGCACAAATGGATAGCTGTGTTCCTATCAAACAGGCAACAAGTAGTCAAAATTGGCCGCACTATATCAAACCCTGCACCAGTTTACAGTGGTGTCCCCCAAGGCAGCGTATTAGAACCCACACTCTTTCTGCTTTACATAAATGACCTTTGTGATCATATTATAAGCAGCTGCATCCTCTTTGCTGATGACGTAAAACTATTTAACACCACAGACAATACTGCTATTCTACAAAACGACCTTGACTATGTATCTGAATGGTCCAACAATTGGCAGCTCCAAATCTCTACTAACAAATGTTCTGTCCTACACACTGGCAACCAAAATCAGAACATCAAATACAAGCTGGGCGGATACAACCTAATAGATGACCCACATTCTGTCAAGGACCTAGGAGTACTCATCTCAAAAGATCTGAGCCCCAGAGCTCACTGTAACAGCATTGCCAAAAAGGCATTAAGAGTTGTCAACCTTATTTTATGAAGTTTTTTCTCTGGTAATACTATACTGCTAACTAGGGCATACAAAACCTTTGCCAGACCAATCCTTGAATACTCCTCACCTGCCTGAAATTCACACTGTATATTGGACATTAATACAATAGAGAGGGTACAGGGGTATTTCACAAGAAGACTACTCAACTCCTCTGCTCGCAATAAAATACCTTATGCCACCAGGCTTGAAATTTTAGGCCAGGACAACCTTGAACTACACTGCCTATACTCGGACCTAAGCATGGTACACAACATTATCTGCTATAACATTCTACCTATAAATGACTAGTTCAACTTCAACCACAATAATACATGGGCAAATAATAGATACAAACTCCAAGTAAACCACTCCAAACTCGATTGCAGAAAATATGACTTCAGCAATAGAGTGGTCAATGCTTGGAACACTCTAACTGATTCTATTATTAGTTCCTCAAACATCCATATCTTTAACCTTAAACTGTCCACTGTGGACCTCACATGTTTCCTAAGAGGTTCCTAAGAGGTCCCTAATCAGTAGGAACCCACCCACATAAAAGTAGTGGGTTCCTGCTGATTCGGACTGGTTTGCTAGAACTGGTAGCGGGAATTTCCCCCCGCTCACCGAACCAGCAGTGACGGTTGGCTGGACACGCTCCCGAACCGGTCCTCTGGCTTGAAATCTGTCCACCAGAGTAAAATTTACTTGAAAATAACCCTCTGCACATGCGCAAAGCCTCCTGCACATGTGCAGGCGAGTTTAACCCTGGAGCAACAGGGGCAAAATGCGCACTTCCAGCGCAACCCCAGTAGGGAAGGTAAGTGGAACCCACCCCTGGTTCATAAGCACACCAAGTTTGCCTACCATCCCTGTCCTACTGTTCCCATTGATATGTACTCATTTTATGGGTTCATGGTCATGTTATACTCATTTATATCCATTTTTTGTACCAATATCATGCAATCATGTCCACGTGTATACTAATACCTGTTACCTTGTACATGTTGACAAAAAATATTTATATACCAAAGTGTTCAACATAAGCAGCAATACAATGTATAATTAAAATGTTGATGTAGGACTGAGAAAATGTAAATTCACATCATTGAGTTATGGAAACTCAATGGCAGCTTTAGGTTTGTTACTGTCTTTCAGTCCAAATAATCTCATTGTATATTTATTTTGTGAGGAAAAGAAGGAAAGAATGCTAAACATGTCACTTTGAGCTTCTGGAGGCAAGAGGGGAAATAACAACATACTTTAAACTATACATCATAGTGATGACTTCTACCTCAAATATAAAGACAAGAAGCTTCTTCTGGTCAAGGTCATATATACCTGGATTTTGACACTGCATTAAGCCACAGTATAGTTTTGTTGGTTTTGGTTTAGCTATTGTGCTTTGTGAAATATGGTTTATACCTTGACTTTATCCAGATTTCTGTGGCATGGTTATAAAACAAATGAAGACCTACCAAAATAGATGATTTAACCATTACATTCACAGGATGTAAATGTAGGCACACATTCAATCCTAGCATCTCTAACTAAAATAATAATTTCAAATGGGCAAATAGATAGATTTCTATATAACAGTGATTGATAGAAAAAGCACTAAAATATCCCTATTAGCTGGTAGCATAAATATCCCCGCAACAAAGTAACACCAGCGTTGCATGGTTTTACCATGCTACCACAATAGACATCCAAAGGAAACAAATTGTTATAGAAGGGCTGCATATTACTTTGTGCGTTATGCAGTTGCTTATTGATATGATCGCTACAACTTGCAACCTTTGTAGGAAACATTTAAAAAACAGGGCAATTGACTTAATTAAGAAAAGGCTTAATGAAAACGTTCTACTTTATTATAAACTTAGTCCCACCTTAGGCACAAAGCCAACTGAGTCACCTTGGGCTAGTCACTTTCTCTTGGCCCTAGAAAGAAGGCAATAATAAACCACTTCTGAAAAAAAAAACCTTGCCAAGAAAACCACAAGGTATTTATTATCCAGGTAGTCTCCAGATGGAACTGAACAGAAGAAAAAAAATGTAGAAAACACACTATATTTTTTAAACTTGCAATTAATCAGTCACATAATAAAAAAGCATAACACATCATCTCTGACTATTCCTAGTAGCCTCTTTAGAACATTATGAACTAGCTTTACACATAGGCAACTTCTCTTTTTTTCTTACCAGCAGCTAAAGTTTGTCCCATTCCTGGCTTACTGTCGACACATCCAATTCGATTGCAGAGAGTAATGGTAAAAGAGTATGTTCTGTATGGCTCCAGTCCAGTCATTACATAGGATTTCTCATGGGCTTCAGCAACGTACAAAGGCTGCAAAATAAAGAGACTCAAGATGTCTAGTCTGGGAGCGCTTCTCTTACTTTATAATAGTACGATAGCATATTTAACAATAAGTAATTGGTTGGCCAGGGTTTGCCAAGCACCATTAGCAGAACTAGCAATATTTTGAGAAAAAAAAGTTCAACATGCTATAGAATTAAATTATAATACGTTCATCACGATACTTTATGAGGTAATAATCCAGTTCCTGAGTAGACAAATGAGGGAGAAAAATTATTGCCTCATAAAGCTGTAGAAGAGAGGAATTATTTGTGCAAACTGTACAGATTATGCAAGAGAGTGGTATCACTATTATGTGATGAAATCTAACCAGCTTGCAGTGGAATCAGAGAAAGCATATTTTAAAAAGAGGACATGCTACCTATTAAGTAGGAAAAGTTATCATTATTATATATTACAACCAATAGGCACAGCACCAGAAATGTATTTTCTTCCTTAAAATACCTTAAATGAAAAGCATTAAAATGGAAAAATGCAAAGGAAGGGAAATATTGAATAAAAAAAGTTTATTCAATTAGACTGACAAAACTTTATTTTACCATCTATTCAAAAAGGTGAGTTTGGATCATCAATATCGTTAAGTGCATATCATTTAGGTTTAAAGTGTAACAAATCATTGGGAACAATATGCATATATTGGATCCTTAGGTATTTTTTCCAGACGATTCCTTAATAAAATCTCTGCACTTTTACCATTAACATATGAAGGCCCTTAGAGAATAATTCCATATTCTATGTCACTGGAGCTGCCCTGTATGAAAAGCCCTGGGAGAATCATTAGTTAGGACGAGAATGAACATTTTAATTGTTCAAACCCAAAAAGAATACTTTACCAGTATGATTTCAGGGAAATGTTAGGTTGTTAGCAATTTTATTTTTTGCTATGCGATTAACGCTTTTCAAGTTTCATAACAGCTATGAATTAAAAAAATTGCACAATGCAGAAAATAGTAATAATATTAAGAAGACAACTGCAAACAGTAAATGTTGCCCCTGCAAAGGAGCTGAAAAAACAGTGGACAACCAAGTTACCTGCTGTAAGAAAATAGCATAGACTGACTACAAAGAACAGCATAATAAACTAGCAACAATGGTGCATTGGAAGATCTACAATAAATACTATTTGTTTGCAAGCAAGAACTGGTGGGATCATAAAATAGAGAAATTCATAGAAAATGAAGCTAAATTGCTCCAAGACTTCAGAATTCAAAAAGAATTCTGAATGCTAAATAACAGTCTATCAATAAGAAAGAAAAAAGAAATAGTGGACATGACAATACCTCCAGACAGCAGACTAGAAGAGAAAGAACTGGAGAAAAATGGAAAGACCTGAATATGGAAATGCAACAACTATGGCAAAAGAAACCAAAGGTAATGCCAGTGGTAATAAGCACCTTGGGTGTAATCCTAAAACAACTGGACCAATACTTGAATGCCATTGACATTGATAAAATCACCATCAGTCAATTACAAAAGGCAGCATTACTTGCAACAACTTACATCCTGTGACAATACCTTTAACACCATCAAATACCAACCATTAGCCTATTCCAGGTCCTTGGGAAGAACTTAAAAAGTTGATTAAAACTGCCAGACCCATTCTAAACATCTGGTTGACTATGCAAACTATGCTACTCGGAACATTATATATTTTAAGAAAGTACTTGGCTGATACCTAGGACGCTAGTAGCAACCATTAGCACCAGTCAATATATTTGTGATGCATTTTTGAATGTTCAGTTGACTGAGTTTCATGTTTAATGGATAAAGTAAATAATAATAATAATAATTGAAAACCACATCAAAGAAAACTTAGAAAGAAAAAGACTACCTACCATTCGCGAAGTGCATAGCAAATGAGTGAAAAATCTGTTAACTGCCGTGAACAACATTTTAATTTCCATCCCATCCAGCACACTATGAAACCAACCAACTAATGTATAGCACAGCCGCCATTATAAAAAAGACACCCACTGGAACACCAAAGTGGAAAATTCGACTTGAAAATAAAATAAAAAAATTACGAGGGGATGCCAGCAATCTGAAGTATTTGAAAGAAGGAAAATTAAAGAACAAAAAGCTGAAAAATAGTTTACACAAAAAATACAACCTGGAGGAAAAAACAATAACGGAAATCATGGA
>JANHFT010002515.1:59064-76518 GCA_032467955.1 Pseudoxenodon macrops
ATGCATTACTGTAATTCACTTGACTTCTAGTAAACTATACTATTCTCGATAACTGGAGTTAAAGATATTTCTTACATAGAGGTTCAAGCTGAGGCAAGTTTGACAATGAGTTGGTCACATGACTTACCGGATTTTATAACTTTTTGTGTGCCAGTTGTTAAGCATGCAAAGGATCACCATGGTCATTACATTAACTCTTCAGTCATTAAGTGAATCAATGGTTCACAATGGGCACAGTTTTGCTGAAAACTAGAAGTATATATTAGTTTTATGGCAAAAGCATCATAAAATGTACTGACATGACTGCAGGATGTGGCATAAATGTGGCCCAATTGCCAAGTGCCTGAAATTTGGTCAAATGACAATGAGAGGGATGACCATCAGAACTTTGAACCCAAGTTGTAGGTAGCCACTAGGTACTTCTGTTGTAACTTCAAACGGTTGTAAGTCAAAGACTGCCTGTATTATGGCTAGCCCTATGGGTATTGTAAGCTACCTAAAAAACAAATAGAAATAAAATAAAAATAAAACGAAATAAAAACTAAAAATGTATAGAAAAGATTAAAAAGAACAAATTAAAAATATTGAAAAAATAACAAGTAAACGACAGAACTAAAAATATTACATGCACATTTACATGCATAGGCATACATGAAAGATAAAGCGAATGATAGGCCATTCAAATACCAAAAGTATATATTTGAATTTCATTATCACGATTCAATTTCTAGACAATGAATTAAACCTAGGCATATGTACTTACATTTTCTTTTTGTCTAGTACATTGTGCAAATTTTGCCACTTGAGACTTAATCAAGAAACCATAGTGAGCACTCATGCTTAGCATGTTATGTAAATCCAGTCACAGTGCAGTTGAGATGTTAAGGTTCTCATCCCGTTGGATCAGAAAACTTACTTATAGCAGTTGTGAATCTTGCTATATTTTATCAGTTTACCAAGTGCATTTGTAAACTTCAGATCAGTGTATTTCCCAATATGTTGACATTTTCTGAAAACTGAGCAGATGATACAATGTCATGGCTTACTTGTCATTGAAGAGAAGTAGCATTTCACTGCCATCTGGTTGATTGTGAAGTTCCAGATTAAGTGAATTCCTGGGGACCAGTTTGTTGAATTAAATGTTTGAATATTTATTGAAGGGCTGTTTATGAAATGCAAGAATTTCTTTAGGAAACCTCTGTAGAGATAACATGCATTTGGGAAACCTAATCTACCTGGATCTGCTTACCCTTTATATAGGTAAGGCATGAGAAAATCCTGGTCTCCTAACCCACCTATCTAGTTTAGATAGCAATTGCCCTGGAACAAGCAGCTGGCATATTTTGATGACAAAATGCCACCTGAGTTTTATAACCAAGTTGACAACAATGCAGCAACAAAGACTGATGGCATTCTATCAATAACTGAGGAAAGGGAAAAAAAGACTTCTCTTAAAATGTTAAATCTTATATACATATGCATGATCAACAATTAAATGTGATGCAAGTAGTTATGGTCCCTGTAGATTTTTGTTTCCTTGCTATGTAATTCCTGGCATATGGATGACTTGGGAGGCTCAGCCCCACTTTTTTGGGAAGGAAATTTTTTGAACAGAAGCTTTCTTCCTTTGGGACTGACTCAAGTTGCAGAACAGACTTGCCAAATTCTCCAAAAGGGGGCTTAGAATATGAAGAAGTCACAGTTTGCAAATCTTAATTTCATTTTGGTAAATTTGATGAGGCTTGAGCTTCCCTACTGAATCCTATGTTTCAGGAACAATAAATCTTTATTTGCTAGCCTTGCGTCCATGCAATACATGTTGACTAGGTAGAGCATCATTGCTACTAAACTATCCAGATTTTGTTTTAAGTTCTTGCCATGAGTGTTTGCAGATTGCATTTGGCATGGCAGCTGGATAAAAGTTGTTCAGATTCAACTAGTGCTTTGAAGTATGTGCTTTTCTTTTTTCCAATAGGTTTGAGCTTTTGGAAAGTCAACACTGAGCAAATATCAGAATTGATATCAGTATAATGAAGTAGGAGTATATTACAAAAGCAGACAATGATGCTTAGTAATCTCTGTCAATATTTTAAAGGTATATTTAACATGGGCCACTGGATACATAAGCTTGGAAACATCAGACTTGTGCAATGGAAGCATTGGGAACAAAGTGGGTCATGCAACATCTGTTGTCTTCTCTTCATTTGCTGGAGAAAGAGAATGGGATAGTATGAATTCCAGTCAAATTTTCTTGGAAACTGGTACAGAAAAGTAAAGCAAATCATCCCTACTGGCTAAACTGGTGAGAGGGATTCCTGATTATTCAGGAGGAATTCAGCCAGGCTAGTCAACTGTGGAAAGTGGAGAGTATGTGGAAACCATCTGAATTATCAGATACTATTATTTTTGAAGGATACATTGACAAGAAAGCTCAATGAATTCATTTAGAGCAAGGGGTCCCCAAATTCTTTAGCTTATTTACTCCAGATGGTTAATTGATCTTCAAATATTTATTCTATGAAAATAATTTAAAAACAGGTAGTTTAATAGCATTGCAAATAATAATAATAATGATGCCCATATTAATGCTTATATAATAATGCTTATATTCTCATATGCTACCTTAATAATTCTTAGGTCTTTGGTTAGGATATAAATTATTAAGCTTCCACATTCTTAGACTGTGTATCTAACTATACACTATAGATTACCTGATGATGATGATAATGATGACAATTCAAGACAGCTCTCATTTTTAGATTTACATTGAAAGTATGGCTGATTTAAAGTAATGCTGAGTGGGCTTTTCTACATATTTTGAAGCACCTCTTCCAAATCATTTCTAATGTTCAGTTTTCAAATTGTGCTCTAAGAAGTAGAAACACAGAGCTAATTTCTCCGAAAGACAGTATGCCTAACGTATTGGAGAATTTTGTTGTTGAAATATATTGTTAAGACATTCCCTTGCTGTGTACAGTATACAGCAGAGAAGGATCTTCTTATACAGCAAATGGCTTTTGAAACAAAGTTCTGATTTGATTTTTTGAGTAGCACATTGGGGACTAAAATATATGAAAAGTTTGCTGTCTTCTGTTGCAAGATATAAACTACAATTAAAAGTGGTGTTCCAATTCTCAAGAGGCTTTTGCCAGCATACCGTAGTGTATCTCTGAAAGAAGAAAATTGTGCAAATGAATATTTGAGTAGCTCATGCAGCCAGTATACCAGTTTTACTCTATGTAGCAAAAACATTGACATTACTTATTCGGGATTTATAGAAGTTGGAGATGTTTCGGATGAAATGAGATTGTAGCTTCTTGCGTGACTGATGATATAACATGCAGGCAACAGCCAACTGTTAAGAAGAAGACCCATCAATCACTCCTTTGCTGGTTTGGGCATGTCTGAAGAATGGATGCGCCACACCTACTACTTATGCATTTGCTGGAAAGAGAAAGTCTGCCTGACTGGAAATAACAAAATTCCCCCTGTGTCCCGCAAGACCTAATACTGGAAAACTATCTGCAGAGATAACTATTAACCATGGCCATCACAACCACAGCAGTGATATTCTACGATTTGTGGAGCCAGTCTGCTAGTGCTAGAATATATGAATGAAAGAAAGAAAGAAAGAATGAATGAATGAATGACTTTAGGAACCAGAAATGAAATTAACTATTTGAAATGTTCTGAACAAATCAACAGGATTCTGAATAGTTTTCACAGGTCTGCAAAAACATAAAAATGTTAATTTGTTGGACAATAATGCTAATTACAGAGAAAAGGGAAGGGTGTGCATTCTAAGCAGCAGCTCTGCCACTGTAGTAGTAGCTGGACAGCATTTTGAACGAGTGTGGTGAAATGCAAACTAATCATTATAAAAAATAAACATGTGCCAGAATTTGTCAGAAATGTGCAAACTCTTATTCTAGTAAACCGAAATCTCTATGGAAATATGAGAAAGGTTTGTCAAATGTCTGCCTGAAAGACCTCGCAAAGACATTTTAATGCTGAATCCAACCATGGAAGCTCCGGGTTTTGTTTTAAAGGACAGTTTGTGCCATTCTGAATCTTAGCACATATGAGAAAGAAACGTGAGGCCAGAAGATGAATAAGGCGTCTTTCCCCCCCCTTACAAAAGTGCTAATGGGAGTGTTCCCAGTAAGTTGTAATTATTTGGACTGGTCTCTTCAGCTTATGTCCGTTGAACAAAGGCATCTTTTATTATCATACGTTTGCATAATGGCAGGATTTAGAGTAAATTGACAAGCAATAGTGAGAAGTAGATTTTGGCTACCGTATTAAAAAGTAAATAACCATTGATTCAGATGAAGCACTTTATGCCCTGTGGCATAGTTCCAGTGGTTTACCACTAAATGTTTAAAAACCACCCTTTCTGGCTCCATTGCCACACCATGCTGCTAATTGCACAACAGCTGATTGGCACGCTAGGCATTGAGTGTCACCTTTGCTGTCATCAGGCCTGTACAATTCTAGAAAATCTGACAATCAGCTCCTGTGAGCCAGTGCAAGCTGGCTCCAGCACACTACAAACCGCTTCTCAAATGAGAAGTACGCAGGAAGAAACCTATCCAAAGTAGAGGAGTGTAAGAGGTGATGCGTTAAGTATGCTGGTGTTAGGTGAAAAAGACCAGGACCTTAAGTTCCAATTAAACTGATTTATTGCTCATGCCTATGCATAGAAATCTACTCATGGCTAGCACTAATTTGGTGCTAGATAAGAGTTAACAGAATTCAAGAAGGGTTAGACTTAGTTCGATTGTGGCAGCGTAGAGACTCTAGGCTGATTCCTCTTTTGATTCTGCCCCCAGGCTCTGCCACAGTTGAGCTTCCTACATCCCTCTCTTTAATAGAAAAAGTTAACTCAGCCTTCACCACTGCCAGACACCAGCCTGACAAATGTTTACATCCTGTCTATGTGCCTGTCTTATTTAGCCCCTAGATATTTGAAGTATCATGTTCACGCACTGTTTTTAAACTAATCATTCAATCTTCAGAGGCTGGAGGCATGTTGTATATGTTTAAGATCCAGCCAGAAATAATTCTCAAAACGAATGGAGCAGAGGTGAGTTCTGAATCTTCTTACTGCTTGTTCGCTCAGGGTCATGCCTTGAGCGTGCTTGCAAAGCGCGTGAGCGAGTGCACGCACGGCAGTGAAGAACTGAGCATGCGCAGAAGCAAAATCCAAGATGGCAACACCCACGGAGCCAATGACAGAACTGGCTCTGTGACATCACCACAGAGTTACTACCTATTCTATAGAACCGGACAAAACTGGTAGGAATCCACCTCTGGAATGGAGAGTTATTGTTGTAGTGAATGAAAAGTTTCATGGAATTGGAGGTCCAGTTTCAATACTGGGGAATAAATATAGCTCACGACTGAATTTTCTAGATTCTTAATTTTCTCTAACCTTGATTTTCATCTTGAAGATGTTTCATTATCTTCCTCAGTACCATCATCACTACTCGTGCACTGATCATATTATAGAGAAAGGTAATAAAGTATCTACAAGAACCCCTAGTATCCAATTCCAGTTTAACATTACGATGCCCAGCTTAGGTACTTTGGAATAGATAGATTTGTGTTCATCGTTTTCATTTCATATGATTTATGTGAGAAAAATAGATCACATCCACTGATGGCTAAGTGCATAACCAGAAGACTTCAAATAAATCCTTTCACTCTGGAAACTGCTTTGGTGACTTGTGCAGATCTCTGCTGCCACCTTTCGGCTTTAAAATGTGACTGTATTAAAAAAAAGGAATTCATGTGGTTGCCATCAAAATTATTCTGAGCATAAGTGCTAATTTCTGTTCCTGTTAAGTGGAATTCAAACAGAACAGCTTTTTAAAGAGTAGATTAGGTGCATTATCACAGCAGCTATGTATGGTGAGAATTGCAAATTAATGAAACAAAAATTTTAAATAAAGATTGCACTTAAGTCTCAGAGAAGGTTGTAAAATGTGGGGCTCATTTCACTGTATAATTGTCACCATACTGATGTTAATAAGCCTTGATTCTAGACACTGAAATCTTAATCAAATGCTAATAAATATTAGAACGTACACAGTGCATGTAACTGGGGGAGGGGTGTTTGTCATTTGTAATTCACTAAGACAACCCCCACTTTTTTTGCTTCTCCTACAATTCTGAAAGAGCTTTGCCTGTTTCACTTAACAGGGGGAAAAATTGTGATACATAGTAAATTGGAGTCTGAAGCTTAAAATCCTTAGAACAACTTCCTTTTCTGAGAGTTTTTCATGCGTGTGTTCCAATCAAAAAAGGCATATAAGATATGCTCCTAAAGATTGCATATACTATACTTCAAACATAATTTTGTACACGCAAGGTCTGCTTGAGTGTTTTGGCTTTGTAAGTCTGAAACGTTTTGAAATCAGATTTGCCATTACATATATTTAGACTTGCAGGACATGTCCGAAGGATTATTTCTACTTTGCTCCTCTACAACAAAAATAGAAATAAAGGACAAGCTTTTTTTAAAAAAAAATCATGTTTCAAATATTGGGAGGGGGGCATTAAAAAGCATATCAGACAATTCAATTCTAAATTCCAGATTGTTCAGTTTGTTCTTGAAAAAACATATTTAGTAGAGTAATTCACAAAACAGAATGGTTTAAATGCAAGATTTCTGTTTCCACTGTCAGCTCTTCTAACAAGAGAAAAAGACAATAAATTATGCTTGTCGGGTTGGGGAACAGCATCCTTTTTTTGGTATCAGAGCTGCTGAAGAAGGCAATAGCCAAAACAGCAATACTTTCAAATAGTTTATGTCATGTTTACTTCATATAAGCAAACAAATTTAAGCAAGAAGGATCCATCTTGCCTCTTAAAGAAGGGACACTATGAAAAGTGACCTAATCAACGAAGGACTGCATGGGGATAGTTTCTTGAGCAAAGATCTCACTACTGCCTCCTTTCAGGTGGTAAGAGATTCCACCTGCCAATGAAATATATTAAGATCTAAGTGGCTATTGCCAGAAGACACTCTGAGACGTTTAATGGGCCAGTAATGGCACAACCAGAAGATCCTAGAACTTTATCTGCTTCTCCAGGCAAAAAGCAACACAACCGATTTGATAAATGGTTTGATAGGCACTCTAAGTAAAAGATTATCCAAACTGATCACAAACCTGCCACAAATTATGCAATATTATCCATAAAGAATGACCCAAACTTCTGTCAGTGGAGCTCAGTTGATATCAGGGCAGTGGCTGGAACTATTGAAAAATTGTGTTATGTACACAGCAGATGTGAAATCTTAAAACTCTCTGAAGAGTGACACCAATGGAAACTCCCCCTTTGTGTCGAACTCCCTACAATAATTGACAACATCAAGAGCCCATTCTGTTTCATTTCTGAATCTGGTGGAAGTAATTGTTTTACAGAATTGCTAGGAAACACCAAGCTGAGAGTGTGGGAAAGCTGGTGGGAATGCTTCAATCCATTCTCCAAGTGTGAATTGGTGGGTCGAAGAAGACAGCTGAGGTGTGAGAGAGCCACAGTTATAGACAGTGAATTCGTCTGAGAATGTGTCCGTGACAGATAAATCTTTTGGAATAAATTGGAAGTTTGGTTTTAATCTCTTATTTGCATTAAGGGAGCCTTAATAGGGGCCTTTCTCTCACCCTTCCTTTGTTGCTTGTTTTGTTATAGCTTGGCATATTTTCTTTATTATTTTGAGGCTTTTCAGTGTGATTGATTAAACATTATTATAGTGTAAGCATTTGCTATCCGAATATGTGTCTGACAACTTTCTTCTGTGTCATTGATGCCCATATTCAAGAAATGACAGGTGGCAGATTTACCTCCATCTCTTCTAACTACCAAAATCATCATAAAATTACCCCTGTTGTATGTCCAAGTTGATGACTCTCACTCCACTATAATGTGTCAAGCATTTACTTGGGTTGCCTTTTGAAAAGCTGTGGTGGGTATCTCATCTGAATCATCATCTATTTAGATGATGACATTTAGAGAAAAGTCACTCTTTGGGCAATTTGTTGCTGATCAGGTCCCATCTCCTTGACATTGGAAGCTCTTGACATTGTCACACAATGTCAACCATCTCATGTACTCATCTTATGTATTCACAATCATGTTTATACTTTGTCTGCAATCATATATACTCTTGACAAAACAAACAAACAAACTCTGGAAATCACTACAGGTAAAATTGGAGCTACCTTACAAGAGATTCAACGATACAACACTCAGGGGGAAAAGAGAAATATAGCAATAGCACTTACACTTATACATTGCTCCATAGTGTTTTACAGCACTCTCTGAGCGATCTACAAATGTCAGCATATTGCCCCAAACAATCTGGGTCCTCATTCATACAATATCATACAAATATTGTATGTTTTAACAAATCCATCTTTTAACAAACCTTAAGCTAATTATTACTGTCTTCAGTTAAGATTCTGATCTCTGATGCCTGTTAGATTCCTTTTCTTCTCTTTCTTTTTACATAAAAGTTAGATATGTGAAGATGGTATGAACCAAAGCAAGGTTTTCCCATATAATCACCTATGTTTCAAACAATTCTTTTATGTCTCAAATGGGCAGCTCAAGTTTTCTGAGAAAGTAAATGATGGATGGTACTTAATGCCCAATGGCTTGTGTTTGGAGTGTGCCACATGACCTAGATAAGTCAAGGTAGAAGGGAACATTTGGTAGATTTATTATTATTCTGTCCTGCATGGCAGTTATTTTGTAAATCATTTATCATTGCTCCACCCCTTCAGCAATTTTGGCAAGCTTGTCTCAGATCTCCAAATGTCTCAAAGGTTGGGAAACAATGTTTTATTCATTTAGAGCATAAATTCAAGGATATGCAGATGATCCTCGACTAACAACGGTAATTGAGCCCAAAATTACAGCCATAAGTGACGCTAGTCATTAAATGGGTTACCATATGCTGTGTCTGTTTTTACAATTTTTTTGTGATACTGGTTAAGTGAATGCCATGTTCACTGTGTAAATGTCACAGTCGTCAAGTGAATCTATTTTAGCCAATGGGCTTTTTTGGATGGAAAATAAAAATAAACACCAGTTTGTGGCAAAAAAAAACACCATAAGTCATGGTCACATGACCATGGAATGCTGCAAACAGCCATAAATGCAGGCTGGTTGCCAAGCGCCCAAAATGTGATCATGGGGAAATGGCAGCTGTCAGAGCTTCAAAACCAGGTCATAAGTAGTTCAACGAGGAAATCTGTTATAACTTTGAATAGTCACTAAGCAACTGGTTTAACTTAAGGACTATTTGTATAGCATTTTCCATCAGTAAATGGTAGATTTGAATAATGTGACTATCATAGATTCTCTAGACCAGGGATATCATACGGCGTTGTCACATGATATATTGTGACTTTCTCCCCCTTTTCTAAACCGGGCGTGGCCGTGGCCAGTGCGTGACACATCTGGCCCATGAGCTGCGAGTTTGACACCCCTGCTCTGAACTCATTTAATGAAATACAGTAAACAAAACAACCCAAAAAAACATACCCATACGTATGAACCCTGACTGCTTCCTTGTGGTAATTTCTAAATAAGAGCCAAAGCAATATTGCCTTGTCTGTTCTATGCCCTCAGAGACATACAGTAATGGTTTGGCCAAATGGTTTTGCTGCAAGATTGGGCAATGTGCTCTCAGGACATATTTCGTGCAATGACTGGGTGCTGTGATGCATTTCAGATTGTACTCGCCATCATCCATAAAGCTTGAAGAGGCGGTGGAATTGCCTCCCCCTTTCTCTCCCTCTTGCGAATACTTATCTGTCCTTGAGCAGCAAATTGTTCTCCCTATGAAGGGGAGTGAGAATAATCAGCCTCTGAAGGAGAGATACCTGGAGCGTTGAAAAGAGAGAGAAGAAAGGCAGCCAGTATAACTTGAGGAGGGTCCTGTGGCCAATTACAGGAACTGGCTGAATGAAAATTGGAGCTGAGTCACCAAATTTCCATTAATATTTTGGTTTTATCTTCTTGGAAGGCTCAGATATTGCGAAACAGATTTGGCATGCGTGCTTTGGACAGGAATTAACATTTCAAAGTGGACCATCATTTGACCTTAACCTCCATCCTTAAGATGTTGGGGGAAAAATGTGGAGCTTTCATCCTTGAGCAATGAAAAAGTAGTGATGAGAATTCTTAAATTGTATGTTTATGATGAAATTGTCTGCTTGCCATAAGAATATAAGTTTGACTTCTGCGTCCATTTATAAGCTGCCAAGAATATTGTGATATCAGAAGCGGCACGATTTCAAATTTGGTAAAATTCTCATTAAATACAATTGAGAATCTGGTACGAAAATCAGTACTTTTTGCCTCATGGTTTAATGTTTTACCTTCATAGAAGCTTGCATAGAAGCTTGGCCATAACAATTTTGCTACTCTAAGGAATGCTGTTAACAGTATGGCAGCTTAAGAAGCCCTGAGACCCATAAACCCATTTTATGACAGCTGTTGGACCAACCTAGCCATCCTCAATTGTTCAGCTCTGATAACTAGGGGCAGAAGGATTGTTTCCTTACCACAAAGCTTCTGTTTATTGGCTTTCTATTTGTCTAGTATACTGAACACCTAATGGACATGATTAACTCAGCTACAAACAATGATTTGGCACATTTTCTTGAAGAATCTATCCTGTGATACCAATGAATCAGGGGTGGGTTCTAATGTACCTCGCCAGCGGTTCGCTGCCCGCACCGCATGGGTGCACCTCGCGTGCATGCGCAGTAGGAAAAAACACCGAACAGCCCCCCAAAAAAAGGCCAAAAACAAAATGCCGAAAACTCGGCTTCTGCGCATGCGCAGAATAAAAATAAATAAATTAAAAAATAAAATAAAATAATCCCCCCCCCCCAAAAAAGGCCAAAACCAAGATGGTGATGCATGTACAGTGCTGGAAAGTTGGCTTCGGCCTATGCGCAGAAGAAAAAAAATCCGGCGAAATTTTTTTTCCCCAAAACAAAATTCACAAAAAAAGATGGTGGCACCCATGGAGCAGCAAAACCGGCTCCATGACGTTACCAGGGGCCTACTACCGTGTTTTCCCGAAAATACGACCTGTCCCGATATTAAGCCCAATTGGGCTTTTCGGCACCCCCAAAAAATAAGCCCCCCCAATTACTTTATGGGGAAAGGGGCGGACATTCCTCACGCACCCCATACACCCTTACCGAGGCGTTCTTGCATTGCCCGCCGAGGCAGAAGTGCAGGGAGGCGGATCCCAGGGCAGGCGGCTGGGGGGGGCTCTTCTCCCGCCGCAGCAGCTCCGGAGCCTCGGTACCTGCCTCGCCTCCTTGCAGGCAGGAGCGCTTTTTGAAATGGAAAGCCGCGCAGTTAAACTCTCCCCCCGTCCGCCTAACTCGCGCGGCTTCCCATTTCAAAAGGCGTTTGTGCCTGCAAGGATCCAGGGCAGCGTTTGAGGCTTCGGAGCTTCTGCTCGCTCAAACGCTGCCCTGGATCCTTGTCAGTAGTGAACTACCCTATTACTGTTCTAGTACAGTCATACAAATCAATCAAATCAAATCATTGTACTGTACTAGATTCCACCAGAAATGTATTTTATAATTAGAAACTACAGGTAGTCCTCAACTTATAACAGTTCATTTAGTGACTGCTCAAAATTGCGATGATACTGAAAAAAGTGACTTACGAACATTTTTCACGCTTAAGACCGTTGCAGCTTCCCCATGGTCAGCTGATCAAAATTCAGATGCTTCGCAAGTGACTCACATTTATGATGATTGCAGTATCCCAGGGTTTTGGGGCTTTCTGACAAACAAAGTCAATGGGGAAGCTAGATTCACTTAACAACCATATTACTATCTTAACAACTGCAGTAATTCACTTCACAACTGTAGCAAGAAAGGTTGTAAAATGGGGCAAAATTTACTTAACAAATGTCTCACTTAGCAACAGCAATTTTGGGTTTGATTGTGCTCATAAGTCAAGGACTACTAAAACTCAAGATAATTTGAAGAGAAAAGAAAAAGATAATTACCTGACAATGTATATTCAGTGCCCTTAATATAGTCTATAGATTCCCAACATCTCTCATCTTTTATGCGAGGAAGCCCATCAAAATTGGTTTTTCTAAATTCAAGTATATAGTGATCAATTTTGTGGTCTTCTTCGGCCATTTGCCATGCTACTGTTACAGCGTTGTCAGCTACCAGACAGTCTGTTAAAATAATCTCTGGAGCTCTGGGAACTGTTTAACAATACAAGCAAAGAAAACATTGATAAAGTAGAGTTCTACTTCTAAACTATACTTTAGGAAAATTCAGCTAGAGGAATATAGGCTTGATCATTAACACAGCTACTGACAGACAACGTGACTGTCTTCCAACATGAAACAAAGCTACATAGTAGATTTTCTACTTCTAGTTTATTATGTTTTATGAACCACAGACTGTAAATCATGGTTTATGGTTTGGTTATAAATTATGGCTTCTGTGGGTGAACCCAGCCATAAACCACTGATGTTTACTTAGCAAATATGAATATGAACCAGTCCTCAGACTGCAATGCTCTCTTCTCATTTGAACCAGAAAGGAACCTCAATTTGATTCAAGTGCTTCTCGCTCTACATTTTGTTGACAAAACAAGAGCAAGTCCTTGCAGATTCTCTCAGCTGTAGATGTTTTTGAATGCCACTGGCAAGCATCAACTCTGATTGATTGACAAAGATGAAGGACATTCCAAGCAAAGTGAATACCGTGAATGTTTTCAGTAAAATAGGCACCATTAACAGTGACTGAAGTTTTGTACTTTTGTGTCACAAATAGAAAGAAGTCATCTAGTTCTGGCATTATTTGTGTGAGTATGATAGAGTGGAAAGAAATATGAGAAGCAGCAGCAATTAATGGCAATTAAATGTACATGCCAGTAACCTTTGAACAATTCTGTACTGAAATACCAGTGAGTCACTCAGTATAATTTTCAAAATTGCAGTCACCTGTGCCTCAGTTCATTTACATTCCACTGTTCATCAAGTATTTGAGTGCTTTATACTACCAGGCTAAAAGGTTCACCCACAATATAGTATCAGGTTTAATATCCTGATAATTTTCAACCAACTTTTTGTGAACATACAGATGCCACAAAAATGCTACTTGGAAAACTGGCTCTGCCAATCTGGGGGAAAAAACTTTTAAAGCAAAGCTTACTGAAGACTAATAATGAGGAATAGCCGGCATATGTTAATAAGATAAACTTGTGATTCTTCATGTGTCTGTTTGGTAATATTTCCATCTCCCAGAATGCATAATAGACTATTTAGTTCCCACTGCCATTTAGTCTTTGCTAGCTACTGCAGCTAAATTCTGGTATTGTATCAATAGACATTTTTAAAAATATAAAACACAACCTACACTGCAATATACAGTTATGAACCTCATTACTTCTCTATTCCCATTACTTCAAAGATATACGCCAAAACAAACTATGGAAAAAGGAAACACTTTATATTTATTTACAGATGTATTATATTGTAACTCATTTCTGAAAGCCACATTCTGTTTTTTACCTGGCAAGAATTTCAGTGCCTGAAGCATGTGTCTCTCCTGAGAAAAATCCACCATCAAGTGTGTCATATTGTCACTCACTCTAGGTTTCAAAGACAAGCGGAATGCTGGAGCCATTGTGACTCTAAAGTTAGGAATTAGAAAGACAGGTTTTTAAACTTCTGATAATACTTAATGTTCTACAGTATAATATGTAAACTACTTGGAAAATATTTTAGTCAAAGTACCGAAATCTAGAAACGTGCTAAATCACATTCTCTGAGTCACTTTTACTGAACAGTTTTCAAGGCAGACAAGAGACAGTGACAAGTTAGTAGAATTTTTTTGGTAGTCAGCAAACTTTTAGTAATCCTGTACCTAGTGCAAGCAATAAATAAAACTTAAAGTTAATTGCTTTTCCATATGCTATATACTAAGTAATTGGCATCATGAGTGTAAGAGCAGTTGTTTCATAAATGATTTAGTGAAAGTATAAAATTCAGATTTTTCAATGTTAATTGCACATCCTGTTTAAGGATTATTTTGGAACATCATTCCCACTGAGGAACAGTTGTCTCCCACCCTATTGAAAGGCCCTAATTATGTGGATTTGTCAGGGGGCCTTGAGACCACTGAATTGATTGGCCAATCAAGTGGGTGATTTAATTGTATTGTTGCTGTTATGGGGGCTGTGTGTGTGTGTGTGTGTGTTAATGATTTTATTATATGATGGTTCATTCACCTATATGTCAGTTGTCCAGCTATATCAATTTGTTTAATAAATAAGTAATCCACAAGCTGCCTAATGTATTATCAACAAACTTGTCTAGATGGCAAAAGTGGTATTAATGATTTGGTCACCTGGGAAATGCTTAAGGCTTATAGTCAAACATTTTCATTCTAAATAGTTCATTTGTAATGAACAGTGACTTAAATACATTACTTTTAACTACAATATCTGTGTTGTATATTAAGGATCAATTGCTTGGTAAACACAAGGGTGAAATTATATATATATATATATTTACTTCCAATCTTTAACATACTTAGGAGAGTGTGAAACCATCAGGAAAGGTTTAGGATGTGAGGCAAGGGGCTGAGAAACCAATCAAAATAAAATTAAAATCATTCTCTCTCACTCTGGTAACAACTTTGCAAGCTCCAATGAGTTTTTATTATTAAAAAAAACAGTAGATCAAAATAATTAACAAACATTACAGTGAGCTACTTTTAAAGATGTAATACAGGCACTGTGGAATATCTAAATGACATTAGGTTTGTAGAATCTATTTTGGACTAATACATGGCTGGGCAATTATGGTGTGAGACCTCAGTTCCGACTTAAGTCTTATTCAGGGCATGCTAAATCTATTTTAGAAAATTAGATCACAGGTTTAAAAATATAGAACAGGAAAGACATGATGAGTACTGAAACTATAAAGCTATAAAGAAAGGAACTTTAAGAAAGGGCAAATTATTATACTGAACTTTGATTGCAGATGAATTAAAAGCTAAAATAGCTTTTCCTGGATAGAAAAAAAAGATTTGGAACTTGCACAATTATAGCAATTCTGTACTATTCTGCACATAATTGAGAAAAGGATGCCACTATTTTCTGAATCACTTTAATAACGCCTTAAAACTTCTTTCCTAAGGCTTGTGTATAGACACATGAAAAAGAGCACAAATGTTTTAATTAGTACTGCAGAAGAGTTATGCAACTGTATATATCATTAATATATATTCATACATATGTCTACACACAAATATGCAAAAATGTCTCAAAAGGATATTTATTACAACAGCAAGCATCTTCACGATTGGTTCCAATTGGACTTAGAAACCCTAGGTCAATGATGGTGAACCTTTTTGGCACTGAGTACTCAAACCGGAATGTGCATGCATATGCGCATGCCGGAGCACCAGAACGCTGGCTGGCGTGCACATGCCTGGTTTTTGGCCATTTTTGGGGCTGTTTTCAGGCCATTTTGTGGGCCTTTTGGGGGGCATTTTCAGGACATTTTTCAGAAACCAGAAGAGTAGCTGACGATGGTGCACGTGCCCACAGAGAGGGCTCTGTATGTCACCTCTGGCACGCATGCCATAGGTTTGCCATCATGGCCCTAGGTTGACAGACTAGGCACTTGACAGATATTTATCTTATTTTTCTTTAGGTTCATTACATTTGCTTTTGGGCTTAATATTCTTAATTTTAAAGTGTTATTCCTTTTTTTAAGGATGTCCCGTAAGACATTTTAAAAAGAAAGCTATATGTGAACAAAGTTTAAACACACAAATATAAAAAATAATTGGAAGATGGTACTTTTAGTTATCCAGATTCTTGATATCTAACAGAAAAACATAAAATAGACTAACATCCATTTTATGAACCATTTGATTTGCTCTATGCTCACTTATTAAGAAATAAACACATCTTAGTTTGTGTATAGACATTGTTCATTTTTATCCTCAGTATTCCATGACCTAAATCAATTTAAAATTCCAAATATTGTCTATATAAAAAATAATCTCATCACCTATATGAACTACAAATATAAAGAGCAGGTGTAGAAAAGCCCTACCTGAAACCTTTTCTAGCAATCTGATTGTTTTGGAAATATGTTCCATATCAAATTCAGCTTTCCAGATCACAGTGAAGAACCCGAACAAATTGCAATATTTATATCTAGCATCATGGAAACAAACTTCTTGAGATTGTCTATCAGAACCTCCAACTAAAATTTAAATTTCTCCTCTAGATAACAGGCTAACATAGAAAAATGATTATTATCCTAATCACACTTATGTTTAAATGGTTCTTTTTACAAGTCAACACACACCACAGCCATAGGGAAACATAAGGTCAAACAGAACAGTGCATTGTGTCACCATGCAAAACATAATCTTTTGGTTGCATTAATCACATCAGAAAAATGACCTGATTCTAGAATTCTCAACTCTAATTAAGAATAATTGCAAACAGAATCAAATGAGATTGTACTGTACCTATCCTTGATCTGTCTGGCAGCCTTGAGGTGCATCAGGAAGAAGAGAGAGAAGGTAGTTAATGGTTTCATGCAAGTTTCATCTGCAGTAACATGCAAGAAAGAGTTAGTGAATGATTCACAAGGTCAATTGGAAGGTTATAATTGAAGATTTTGTATCATAAGCCATTGTTAATTCAAATTAGACATTCAGTAATAAGCAACAAAGCCACTGAAAGTACGCACAAACAACTGTACATAATATGCCATCAAATGTCTGGGATATTAAGGAATCGCCCAACTCAGGTACATCCAAGAGATTCTTGCTGATTTCTTGGGCACAATAGTTATCAACTGGTGTTAGGGTGATGCAAATATTTCAAAAGAGGTAACATGCAGGAACATGTACTAAGCACTCCATTTTGAATAAAGCAACTCCATATTCTTTTCAGGCTTGTGTAGCTTTTTGGAAACTGCCCCCAACCAACTCCATGGGTCTGTGCATCACAGCAAAAGATCTACTGCAGCAGTTTCTGAAGCACTGTGTAAGCCTGAAAAACAATGAGGCTGCTTCAGCTATTTGGAAAGAGGTGCCTCGTACATGCTAAAGTATCTTTTGCAGAATCTGTGTGCATTCCAAATGAATGCAAATTATCTTGCTAGAGAGTTGAGTGAATGCCACTTATGTAGTTACATATATACTTTATGGTTTTTATCTGTACAATCAAAATATAATCTCCAACTCAAACAATATTATTATTAATTATCTGTAGTTATGAAAACCTTTGAAAGACTAGTGAGGTCCCACTTGAAAACCATCACGGATCCATTGTCAGACCCTCTGCAATTTGCATACCAAGCAAATAGATCAACAGATGATGCTGTTAATATGGCTTTGCACTACATCCTAC
>JANHFT010002515.1:76618-94863 GCA_032467955.1 Pseudoxenodon macrops
ACAAGCCTTGCAGAGTCCTGCTCCATGAGTTTAGTCGCTCGGCCGGCGCAAAGAATAGGGAGGGGAGGTGGCGGCGACGAGACATCGAGTCCCACGCTCGCCGCCTCCTGTACCCCGAAAAGAATAAGCCCCCCCGATAATAAGGCCAAGGCCAGATTTCGGGGTTCAAAACAAAATAAGACCCTGTCTTATTTTCAGGGAAACATGGTACCTACTCGGTAGAACTGGTCCAAACCGGTAGGAACCCACCTTTGCACTGAATACATACTTATCTTGAGGTGCTCTCTGTGCAGAAAGTATTTTTGGGAAGCAAAGTACTACTCCTTCACTAAACTAGTTTTTCAAGCACTATTGCTAAGTTTATTTGGAAAGACTGAAAGGAAAGAGTTTGCAAACAGTTTATCATTTTGAAGTTAATTTTGACTATTGTTTATGCAAATGTTCATCAAATTTTTCCCAGAATCCATCTTGAAACAAATGTACAAAGATAAAGAAGTTAAAACTGACTTAAAGAGACCCTACACGAGCGCGCGTGTGCGCACGCACACATGCACGTGCGCACACACACACACACATACAAACACACACTATTTTTTAATAACTGACATTTATACTGCACTTATGGAGTAAAAACTAATTTCTGGTTTGCTTGTGTAATGCATACATTTTTACAAAAGTATTTATCTTCTAAATAAATATATATTCAGTTGTTGTAAAAAGCAACTCCTTTGTGGAGTTTGAGCCAAAATAATATAGCTTAAACTAGTCTTAAATCATCAGATATTTTAAACACTGGATATTGCTTTATGGCATGAAGCCAATCTAGTTTTTTGAGGTTGGTAAGATAGAAAAGTAAAGTTCAACAAAAGGAAAATTCTATTCTCAGATAAAATAACTTTTGTTGACTATTTCAAAATGGCTGCTGCAGTGTATTCATCATTGTCACCTTGCTGATCCCACTTTCTGTTCAGTGTAGTCCAGTGTATTTGAATTTAGTGCAAGATAGAATTTACCTTCAAATCTACACTTATGGCAGCATTTTAGCTTCAAAATGAGGCTGAACATGTGTGAAGGCAGTTACCTCAAGAGATTTTAACGGAGGAAGAAAATCTTAAGAGCTTAGGAAGCAAAGCCCCTAATGTCAGCAAACTAGTGGCTTTTGCCAAAAGAACTGACAGAAATATGTGTTCCAAAAATTAGGGTAAGAAAAGTCATTGTGTCAGTTCTCAGTATATTTATATTTGCAGTACTGACACATTTTATCAGTTTAGTTTGAAATTTGGAGGAAATGATAGAATTCATGAAGTAGATAATGGAAAACAAGTTTCAAATTATCAGCTCTGCTACTCTTTCTTATGCACTATGAAATTTTAAGGACTATTAATGCTGAAGTTGTCCTTTGGCGGAGGCAACTCTGTCACTAACAGCTCACTATAAATGATAAGTAGGTAAGGAAAGCAATAAAGAAGCTGATCTCATTAATAAAGCAAGTAATAATAAAGGTCTGTGTTAGCAGGGGACCTGGGAAAAATTGCACGTTAGGTAATTCTGTGGCCTTGCAGAGGATTTCAGCTGCAAAACTCTTGTCTTTCTCCCCATGCAAATGGCAAGACCCAGTCAAATTTGGCTAACAGCCAAAGGCTAAGCATTTGGGGGCTTGGTTAGTATTTGGATGAGACTAAGGAGTTGAAAAAGAAAGCAATGGCGACCCACTATTGATTTGCTGCCAAGAAAATTACATAGAAGGATCCATGTAGTCATCCCAGGTTGAGCTTGTTCAAGCATGTCTTTACCTTTTTTAATCTTGGCTTTGGTTGGGCAGAATCAATTCCCAGAACGCTGTTGGAGACATGAACTTCTGCCAAAAGCTTTGACAATCTTCTTTGGTGCCTTTTGCTACTCAAGACAGCAATAAAGGTTGGCATTTTTACATTTATTTTAATCTTTTCTAATCTGATTCTGAAAGAAGGCAATGGCAAGCCGTTTTTGATATTGTTAACTGCAAAGCTGCATAGGATACATCCATGACATCATCCAATTTCTCAATGAAATATTTTTAAACTCTTTAAAAAAAAAGATATGTGGTATTTCTATATAACAGAATGCATTAATTAGACTACTTCTGGTTATAGATAATTAGGAAGAAAAGAAAAATCAGACATTACCAGCGGCAACGAATTGAAAGTCAAAATATTAGCTCCAATCTAATAGGAAAAATGAATTATTGATAATATAGTAGGAGAGATTATATCACTTAGTGCTTCTGATGAAGTGAGTTGGAGCTCATGAAAGCTAATGCCAATTAATAAAATTTTAGTCCAAAAAAGATGCCACTGGATTCCTTCTGATTTTAAGTCACTTGGGACTAAATCTACTGAAAATAATGTTACTTTTACGTAAATCTGCATGACTGAATATCTAGATGAAAAATCTATTCAGGTTTTTTTTGGGGGGGGACTGTTTAATAAGGATATATTTGAACTGCAGAGGAATATATTTGTTTTTTTTATTAGCATTCTACATATATGTGTATGGTTATAAGTAAAACATAATAAAATGCATCAATGTACGTTTTCCAAGTTGGCATTATGTCCAAAAATTGAAGGGGAAGAGAGGAGAAGACCCTCTAGCAGGAGATAAAATAATAATAACTCAGTATATCCATAATTATTGTTATTACCCCTGTAGTTTGCGCCATCATCATCTTCATTACCTTTCTGCAAGTTATTCATTTTTATGATATGTGAAAATAAACATTGTCATTCCTATGGCAAGTTCTCCCATAAAACCCCATAATTAAAAGCAGACAGGGAACATTTCCTCTTCTTTATATTAAATGTTAATTAAAACGGTATGATATATAGTTTTAATGAGCTTGCTTTGTTGTTGTTGCCTTTTTTTAATCCTCAGACATTCAGCAGATTCTGAAAGATCAGGTGGGTGATAATTTCTTTCAAAAACAAAACAGTTTGTGGGAGATGCTCCCAATAGAGTTGGGGAAAATATTAAAGAGTTAGAAGTAAAGTCTGGTAGAACTTAGATGGAACTAGGAGGAGAAAAACACATCAGGGATGAAGTCTATAAGATGTTTTGGGCAAATCAGAACTGGGACCCTAAGGTGGATTGTGATGGAGCATGAACTTGATAGAATGCAGCTTATTCTTATACTGCTTATCTAGTTAAAAAATAGTTCTGGATTTCCAAGATCTGTAGTTGCTCTAAAGGATTCAATCTAGCTTGCGCTTGAAACTAATATACATCATTCTCTCCTGTTCCTTTAAATTGGAATGCATATCCACGAATTGAATGGAACCCCTGAGTCAGGAAGATAAATTCTACATACAACTCTCTTCCCTACCCATATTCTGCTCTGGTCAGTGTGAACTGGAGTTGGTTATGGTGCCATAGAGTTGCATTGCTCCCTCACCCAACCCAACCCCAAATGAACATATATTCTGGGTATTTTTCCATTTGCACACAGGAAAATGGTGGTTCTATAAATAAACACCCTAAAGAGGAAGGATCCTGGTATGTGTGCTAGCATAATGTGTCTCAACCTCAGCCATTTTAAGGTAGGTGGACTCCAACTCTCAGAATTCACCTTACAATGACTGAAGTTGAGAAATACTGTGTTAGAAGATGCTCTGCTTTGTGTTTATAAGAGCATTTAGCACACTGCAGCTCAGGAAGCTTGAGAAACTGGTTCTTGGGCAGTGAGTTCTTAACATTTTGTTCATATAGACTACTTGTGCTCAGGCCTCTGTAGTTTACTTCCATTCTTTCTTCTACAATGTAGCAATAATTTGGAGGTAGTTATTACTACATTATTATTGTATCTGGGGGACTAACTAACTCCTATTGTTTCTGCCCATCTATTCTGATCAGATGAAGTGGGTGTTTTCTGAATCCTGTCATTCACACAGAGTTACCTAATGGGACCCAGAAAACACACCTTCTTTATCACTACTTGACCCTCTGAATTAGCATCCCAACCTCAGATCAGTATGGCCCCCACCCTGAGTTTCTTTTAAAGGTCTCTGTAAACTTTCCTTGGATAGACTGGTTGGCTCCCTTGTAAGATTGTATATGAGTTTGTATGTTGCTGAATGCTTTCTTCTCAGATGCTGGCTGTTCTTTTACCTTTTCTGTTTTGTTTTGTTTTATTGCTTTTCATGTTGTGTGCCAGCCAAAGATTCCTGGAGCTGGAACGGACTTCTAAATTTGATCATTATATATATATATATATATATATTACATTTCATTATAATACATTATGAGAATGCATACAAACCCATTATCTTTTTTATCTGCCCAATAATAGCATTCAGAATTCAGTGGTGCCTGTGAAAAGGAGGTGTGTGTGCAATACAAAGAACTATCCTGGGGAAAAATTAATCCAAGTTGGTTTTGTCCATTTTATCAGGTTTCCATGAAAAGTGACAATGCCAGGCAAACTTAATAATGAGATTGAATGATTTTAGGCATTAGTGACCATAGGAAACATTGACCACAGCCTGACTCTCTCTTTTTTAGTATATGACAAAATACAGGTCCATGCTATTGCTAATTCATTTAAAGGGGTATCTTCTCCCTTGCATTTGTCTCTAAATTGCAATGCAGTTAAGAGATAAATGCAAAGAAGAAGATTTTCCTTTAAATCCATCGTCTGCTTTTATAACATAAATTGGAATTTCTAACTGATAGAGACCAAATAGAAAAAGATTACAGAGGAAATAGTTAAGGGAGAGTCAGGCACAGTCTCCCTTTTAGCCTATTTTGCAAAACTGTTACCATTATTTTTCACAGAGACATGGGAGGGGTGGTGGTGGTTGAAATCTCATGACTGGTAGTTAGTTTTTGACTATTTTCCCTGTTGCTGCTAGGAAATTCTTGGAGTGTTGGTTCCTTTGCCCAGAAACACACCCACATCCACACTTCCACATTTATTTTCTTTTGCCTCTGTGTTTGTTTGTTGCTTTTTAACAATCTGGGAAGGGCGGATAAAGGGAGATCTAAACTTTGGGGAAGGTGAGAAGGAAGAGGAATGCATGTGTGTGTCTAAAATGTTAAATCTTATAATACGGTATATTACATTATAAGGTGGCACCTATTTATAAAGACCAACCTAAAAAAATGGGTGGGCGGGTGTTATATATAAAGTGGTGCTCAGGGGGGATATTCAGGAAGGAATCTTATTTCCCTCTTGCTAGCTGCGTTTTATCCCTCTCTCTTCTTTAAAGGGACTTGATAGTTACTAAATCTTGCTGGTAGCCGAGTTTATGTTAAAAAGGATTTTTTTTTAAAAAAAAGCAAAACCAGGTTTCTCATCATGCCTGCTTCCCATTTTTGCCTTCCTTTCAGGGAATCCATGAGGCTAGCCCTCATGAGGCACTATCAGTGAAGGAACCCTAACACCAGCCTTTCTCACAAATGGACGGAGGGTGAAAGAAATCAGCGTGCTCTGATAGTTCTAAAACAGGAGGGAATAAGATGCCAGGAATCAGTGCCAGGCTGCCTTCAGTTCAGCCTGAGCTTGTGCTTGGACCCAGTGCCAACTGCATTTCCTCATTTCAGGGCATTTGCTGGCACAGAGCTTAGGGAGCTTCATGAATCAGGTTTGGTACTTGGCCCAGTAGATCCGCTGCCTTTCTGACAGGTTCTGTTTTCCTTAAATGAAACCAACCTTGGCCTGACATGCATGATCCCTCCTGGTGTTGGGACTTGACATTCTTCAGCTATTCCCACATACCCATTGATTGTAGACTGGTATTCTCTCATTAGACAATTTGAGTGGGAAACAGCCAAGAACAGGGTTGTTTTGTGCATTAGAGACAAGAATGGAATTAAATAAGCTCTCCCATGAAATTCTTTCTGAAACGATGTGTTGTCATTTCAGTGATACTTACCTGATGGCCCTTGGTGTGCAGACTGCTTGTGAATGTGCCTTTATTCCAAAGCCCTACAGATTTATAAGCCATAGGGAGTCTTTCAGTTGTGAGGCCCAGGCAGGAAAATACATAAAACTAAATATGCTTCCTATGTATTCATTTAATTATCTATATAGGTCAATGCTTTCCCCCCACCCCCAAACTTGGCAACTTTATGATGTGTGGACTTCAACTCCCAGAATTTCTTAGCCAGTGCTGATTGAAACTGAGATGCAGGCCAGAGGCTGGAGAAAATTATTCTGTATTCTTCCCTTTGAATAAAATGCAGCATTGTTATTTTTCATAGAATTTGAATAAAGTACAGTTGGCAACCAAGTTGTAGAACTCAACTTATTTAGCTTCTTCCTTTTATTTATGGCAGTTTATGGGGAATAATTATAGGGATAATGTTTTGGTCATTCAGAATCTAACTTCACAATCACAATGTCTTGTTAGAGACTGTTTTATTATCTGCAGTTGAACATGGAACAGAATATGTTGTGCTCCCTCCCCACAACTCTCCTGATAAATAGGTCCTCTTACAGTTTCGTAAGAAAACTGGAAAACTCAAAGAGTTGGGCATATCTAAAATAAATCAGACTAGGTAATGCTCCATATCTTACTGCACTGAGAGATCTGGGTATATTGTATTTTTCAACTTGAATCTTACAAACATTATATTTAACAATCCTGGAATGGATTTAGGATGGTTCTTTCCTTCTCACAAATATCCAGAGTCTGAGAGCATGGAGCAAACTCTTCCCTTGGAAGTTGGGAGGGACCTTGGAGTTCTTCTAGTCCAGTTCTTCTAGTTTTCTGCTCAAGCAGAAACCCCTAAACCATTTCAGACACATGGGTGTCCAGTCTCTTCTTAAAATCCCTCAGTGTTGGACTTCTCGAGGCAAGTCATTCCACTCATTATTTGTTTTAATTGCCAGGAAAATTTCTCCTTAGTTCTAGGTTGGTTCTGTCCTTGATTAGTTTACATCCATTGCTTCTTCATCTGCCTTCAGGTGCTTTGGAGAATAGGTTGACCCCCCTTCTTTTAGATAATAGCCTTTTAGACATTGGAACACTGCTATCCTATACATAAATATAGTTATTTAACCTTAAGGGGATGGTTGTATTAGTTCAGGAATATTGTGACTGGTCCTCTTGGGCTGTCAGAAAGATGCTAAATGTTCTGATACAATTTTTTCTTTGGAGCTTGCCTTTTAACAGAGCTTACCTGATCATCTCATCTCCTACTTTTTGTAAGAGTTTTAGATTATCTAAGAGAGGAAGAAGAAAACTGTAATGATGCTCATTGCAATTCCAAGAGGTTGGCTATATAAATTGGCTATATAAATACTGTAATAATAATAGTGTCCTAGCTAATATGGTTCCTCCAAATGTGTTTTCTCGGTGGGATTCCTTGTTTTACTAATGGTGTCGATGATTCTATAGAGCAGACTTTAGTTTAAAGAAAATGAAATTTGTTCTGTGGGACAGTAATAAAGTTCTGTAAATAGAGCTTGAAGGATGTGGACTTTTCATCTTGAGAAGAGTGAGGGGATTTTTAAATTTTTTATTGTATTTATTTATTTTCATCAAGTATACATTAGAAAACAGATACAAGTATAGACAAGGTTATGAATACATGAGATGGATTTGGATAAAAGGGACCAATAGGACAGGGTCGGTAGGCACGCTTGTGTGCTTATGCACGCCCCTTAGAATGTAATGGTACTCTTAAAATATCTCAACAGATGTCATCTGGAAACTCAAGATCTGTTTTTTCTAATTCCAGCATTCAAGATAAACTATATTAAGCCACAAGAAACCACCTTCTAACTGAATTTAAAAAAATCTTAAGTGTAAGAGGAATTTACAGCAGAACCAATTACCAGAGAGCTATGTTCAAGTTTAGTCCAGACAATCATCTCTCAAATGAGAGTACTTCCACATTGAACAGGGGATGGAAACAATGGCCTAATTGTTATAGTCCATGGTTTATAATGTTTGTTTCATTTAGGATTGATTTCCCCCCCTTTCAGTCCAGTAGGTCTGAAATATAGTTTTAAAGGTAGATGGGAAAGAAACCTGTTATGTGTTTTCTTCAGAATCAATGGGCTCTTCAGAATAATGTTATCAATCCAATTAAAGAATGAATTTGGGTCTTATTCTGAATGCCACCCCAAAATATTTCCCCTTACTGGGTGTCAATAGTACTTTCTGACCAGCTGCTTATGTGTTCTGTATCATGATGCCAAAATAGTGAAGAGTTTCACAGTAGCTCTGACCAGATTTGATGTTATGCTATCAGCAATTTTAGTTGGTAGATACTAGAAAATTGCATATAAGCAGCACCTTTGCTCTTATAAAAAAGAGGAACACTGACTCAGTAGAACATGCATTGCTTCTTTTACACAGAAATATGATCTATTTATGCTGCGTCTGTTATTAGGAAATTGCTAAATTGATCTCCTGGTGGTCAGCTAGCTGAAACTTTTATAGATTCTATAAGTCAACCCTTGGAGGTGCATTCATCGGCTAACTTTTAGCAAGGTAAGATCTGTTATGGTTAGTAGGGATAGAATTAAGACAAGCTTAATAGAACTGATAGATTTCAGGTTTTAAATATTTACCGAAGGCTTAGAATAGAAGGGAGGACTCAAGCACAATTCTACTTGCAATATTTTACGTATTTATGAAATGCTATTTCTGTAGTTCGTAATGGAACGGCTGTAAAGAAATAGATAAGGCTAACCTCAAATTTCCTAAAGTAAAAAGTGAATATCAACCATAATATAGATAACAATTCTGTACAATAAGACAAGCAAAAATTCTTATGGATTTCAACACTTTAGTTTTTACCATAAATTAAGTTTTAAAAATTGAGAGTATTTTTCCCTGACAGACATAAACCAGCAATTGAGAATGCCTCAGCCATATACATTTATTTTTTAAATTAATGATGGCTTAAATAGGTTCCATGTCATTTTTTAAAGTTTACATTTAAAGTGTGCATATAAATATATATTCAGGGTTTGTACTAAATCTGGACTTTAGTACTCAATGCAATATTCATTTTTTTTTAGCTCAATATCTACTTTATTAACCAAAATGTAAACGCTGGTGTCTCCTTTTCCTAGGCCAGGGGTAGGAAACCTTAAACACTTAAAGAGCCACAAAGGTCCTAAACTGGAAGCCCCTCATTCAATTCTGGAGCTGATTGGAAATCTGGTTCCCACACCATAGAGTCTCCTCCTAGCATGGTGTCCTTTTTCCTCTACCCTAACCGAAAGCCTTATGAATTGTGGAGCTGACTGGAAAACCCACCCCTTGCCATAGAGTCTCCTCCTAGTATGCCCTGCTCTGACCCCTCCCAACCAGAAGCTCCTCTCAAAATTGTGGTGGCGACTGGCGACATGGAGCCGCAGCAGAGGGATGAAAGGGCCACATGCGGCTCCAGAGCCGCAGGTTGCTGACCCCTGTCCTAGGCTATGTATCTTATTAAAGTAACTGTTGCATGCTTTGTTTGCTCTATGACTGAGCTACACAAAATCTACTGATGGGCAACTCTTTATCATTATTCTGACTGAGACTAACTAAACACAACACTTTTAGTGAACCTTCTGAGAAAATAAAAGAGAGTAGAGTACAATTGGAGTTGTACCAGCATTTTGGTACAACATTGCTCCAACATTCATTAATTTTGCATTGACTTACACTGACATTTTGCATTTGTTAGTTTGCGGCTGATTTGTTGCTTTTGAAAAAATCTCTGTGGAGCTGTATTAAGAAAAATAAAAACAGTAAATTACCATGTTTTTAAAAAATCCTATTCCTGGAGGCATTCCATGGTGTTATTACCCAATTAGTAACTAAGTCTTTGTACTTCAATATCTGTAAAAAAAGAAAGAACAATACAAATTTCAGAAATAACTATTCTAAAATAACACTGCCCCCTTTAAATTTAGAAAAATATAAATTAAAAGCAGGCAACATGGCTAAGATAGCCTACAGATTATCACACAATGGAATGGACCTTTTGGGCTAACTTCTTTTATTTTGCAAATTGGTGGCCTATATTGACATACCGTTACTATCTATGGATCTAATGGGAAAAATAACACTGCCCCTTTAAAACATAATAAAAATGGCAGGGCTTGGATTGAAGATAACATGTTATAGATGATATCTACTTTTATATATCTGTATTTTTGGGGATTTTTTTCATTGCCTTATGATTAAAAATAATAATTTTCCTAGTTTAGAAAGACTGGAGCTGATGATGATGAAGACAAGAGAAATGAAAAGATATTTCTATGTGAATTGTAATCTATAGTATTCTGAACTGATTACCTTTTGTTCCTGCTTGCTACAGGATCTGGGAATCTCCCCTCCTTCTGGCTGCAAAAGAAAATGACACCTCAGCCATCCAGAAGCTGATCGCGAGCCATACCTGTGACCTTCATGAACGAGGTAGTGGTCCAATCTATTTATCATGGCCCTATTACCTATTAAGAGAAAGCACAATTTGAGGAGCAAAGTAGTGGTAGAAATGTGGTTGCTTGGCATATGCAAGGACCGCTTCAGATCCTGGAAGCAGCAAGATGACTAAGTGCCCTAAACTTTCTTCTGTGAAAAAAAAATACCCTCATGAATCCATAAGGCATATGGCATGGTCACTCTGCTTTAGCATCTGTCAGGAGAGAGGCTGCATACAAGAGATCTGAGGAATAGATGCGTCCAGCATTCTGTCTGATGTGACCTATAAACATTATTGTCATAGTTGTGGCTATCTCTAGAGGGACCCTCCCCAGATCATTGCAATGTTATGACGGCTTCTCTTTCTCTGACACTCTTTGTAGGTGCTGTTGGGGAGACAGTTCTTCATGTAGCTGCCTTACACAATAACTTAGAAGCTGCTCAGCTCTTGATCAATGCAGCTCCAGAACTTGTGAATGAACCTGTGACCTCTGAGCTGTATGCTGGTAATTATTATGATTATTGGATTTATGTCTCATGCTTTGAATAAAATATCAATGAAGAAAGCATCAGTTATCGTAAACATAATTAGTCACCTTCTGGCTCACAATCCGAGTGAAAAAATAATCCCAGAATATATTTATGGAAACTCTATTGAAATGGGTCTTTTCATGATACCCAGCTATAGAAAATAAGATAATGGGATTACTCATGGCAAGATGTTCCATCATTTTTCTCCAATTACCATTCAGGCCCACTTCCAAGTCTTCAGATGATAATGGGGCATAGTAGACCTTTTCAGTAGGGTTACTGTATGGAAGCTGATTTTCCGATGAGAAGAATGCACTTCAATGCATATTTTATTTAGCATAAGAATGGTGTATCAGTTAAAAAGAGTCACTATAGATGAATCCCAGACAACCATTTATTCTACAACAGACTGTGATAATATAACCATTTAAGTCCAATTTTTCTCTATAGTGCCCAGAAACAGTGAAATATTGAATATGTTTTAGGATATATGTTTTAGACATATAATTTGGCTAATGACTTGCCATATAAACTGTGTGTGCATCTGAGAATATAATTTGCCTTATTTAAAGTATTTGAGAACCCGATGTGCATTGTAAGATAATGTTTTACTTGCTCCATAAACAATTTGAAATATGACATGAACAATGAAGTACTCCATTTTTCAAATGACACCAAATACTAGGAACAAAAAGGAATGGAACGAGCTAAATTAAGTGAATGGACAACAAAATGGATCATTGTAAGTGACTGCAATCTAAGCGTCATACTGACAGAATTAGCAGTTCTGGGGGAAATGTTTGTGATTCTGGTGGAAAGACATTTTTGCAATTCTGATGAAAATGCTAAGAATCCCCAGTATAAAAATAAACAGAAGAAAACTAATTCCATGTCAGAGATCATTATTATTGAAAGGAATAAAAAGTATAACTGCTGATATCATAATATAAATGGGCATAATAGTGCAACTTAGAGCATTACATATTCAAAATGGATTAGTATTCCCATGTACGGAGCTTGTGGTGAGATCTAAATCAAGGACCTCACAGTTCAGCCATTTTGCCACTGCCTCATACTAGGCCCCTGAGAAATATCTTCTGAGAAATTCAAGATGGAATATTAAGCAGCACATTAAACATTAAAACTCTTGAATGAGAACCTGGGTATTCATTTTTAACGGCAATTAACTTTGCAATTGCATTAATAATTAAATCCAGCCTCCAAACTAACACTGAATCAAATTCAATTCCCTTCTGCATTTAACCCTGATGAACTTCTTTGAAAATGCATGAGGCTGATATAAACTATAAGTGATTTAAAATATGTATTTATGTTGTTCATGAGATACTAATCCATAAACTACATTGATCATATAATGAGCTCTCAAGAAGGCTGATCATGGTTTCCAGAGGAATAACCAGTTTCTGTTGTAGAGGAAATAACATAAAACCTTACACTATCTTAAGATTTAACAGTATTAAATCTTGGTATAAGACTACTACTTCTTGTTGCAGAGCGCTTTCTGTAGGTGCCAGCTTCTTTTAGGCGTGTGTATGTTGGGGGGGGGTATAGATTTAATAAAACAGACAGGAAAAGTCTCCTCAGGGACTCCATTTTCATAAGAAAAACTGAGGTCTATTAGTTAAGATCAGCGGCTAATAGGTCTTCTTGATCCAACAAGGGATTCAGTTCAAAGAATCTGAGTTGAAAAAGACTGATGATAACCTTTCATGACTTTCTGGAGTCAGTGTCACCAGAGGAGAGGTGGGTTCCTATCGGTTCTATCCGGTTCTATAGAGTAGGTAGTAACTCTGCTGTGACATCACAGAGCCAGTTCTGTCGGTGGCTCCATGGGCGCCGCCATCTTGGATTTTGCTTTTGTGCATGCGCAGAAGCTAGTTTTTGACTGCCGTGTGTGCGTTCACTATCACGCTTTGCACAGACACTCAAGACACAACCCTGAGTGAACCAGCAGTAAGAAGATTCAGAACCCACCTCTGCACCAGAGGCCATGATAATCTGATGAAATAGTTCATGTAAATGCATGACTATGCATGCTTATATACACATATACTAATATATGCATATACCTGTGCACACACAAATTCACACATGTGGAATTTCAAGATGCTACAAGGGTTTTGTATTACAGGGGAGACAGCCCTTCACATAGCTGTGGTAAACAAAAACCTGGGTCTGGTGAAAGCTTTGCTTGAGAAGGGAGCAGACGTAAATGGACCTCGTGCTACTGGATATGTTTTCAGGAGAAGAAGTGACAGTCTTTTCTATTTTGGTATGTCGGCAGTTAAACACCTTCTGTTTGAATAATCTGCAATTTTCATTGTATGCTGCATATGTAGAGGAAGCACTGTGGTAAAGAGGAGCATTTTGTCCCCCTGTAAAACTAATCATCCCTCTGTAAACTAAAAGCCCACATGCTTAACTTGCAACTGGTGGGGTCAGGAGGATTGCTTTGAGGAGCAAGGCTAGTTGGAAATCATTCAGTGCTATAATAATAACTGGAATTCATTCTATGACATCTGATCTGGGATGGGCAGCTTTTTTATCTGCCCATTTTTACAACTCAGCCCTCAGTTGAGGAGCATGAGGTCATCAACCAGCCAAAAGAGATCAGATATAAAGAAGGACAAGACTGTTGTGTAGCCTTTTCAAAATAGTTTTGTAGAAAAAAGAATCTTAAGAATATTTTCTCTTTCCCACTTGCATCAGCTGCCCATTTGCATCTAACTGCCCAGATCAACAGGATTGTCAAAACATTTAAAACAATAGTAATAGTGAGATTCAGTATGTTTTTTTTATGTCTAGGGATATATGTGTGATTAAAACGTTTACTCTTGTTTTATTTTTTCTTATTGTTATTGTTTTTGTTTCTATGGGAGGTATTGTTTATTGTTACCATCCTTATGGCTTTTTTTGATTGGTTTTAACTTCAGCATGGATATTTCAGTTTTTATTTATATTGCCTATAGATTGCCAAGAATTTGATTGTGGCAGATTAGAAGTCAGTTTTAAAAATAAATTAATAAAAAGGCAATGATAATATTGCCCCATAAGGCAAAATTAATTAATTTGTGTTCAATATCTTTAGCAAGCAGAGCTTTCTCATTTAAGGGAAAAGTAACCTATACATAAGAAGGAAACACCAGCATCAAATAGAACAGAAGTTCTATTTTTTCTATCTTTTCTTCTCATAGTACTCTATGATTTTACTATCACTGCCTGTTTTTGAAAACAAAATATTCTGAAACAGCTGGCAAGCTGCATTATTCCAATAGCTTTTACAATGCTTGTATCAAGTAGGCTGATATTGTTCTGTTCCCACTGAAGAGATTAAAGGAAAAATCTCATAATGAATTCATGATTGAGGTAAGAGTTAGTCAGGATTAGGGACGCATCTGCACTCCTTTCTGAAATGGCTGTTGTTGGCTTTTCCTAAGGAACTATAGTTAAGAAGAGGGAAGTGTGCTGAAGATCTCTTAATGGAGAATTCACAGTCCTGCTACCAACTCCTAGCCTATTTAGAGGAAGGCACATTGGTTTAAACCTGATACAAACCAGGGAGGAATTCTCATCAAGAACTAATTTGATCTGTTATGTGAACAAGAACAGCAGCTTTCATGCTACCCAAATCTTCTTTTTTCAAAAGATGTTTTTAAAGTTGCTTATTTTGAGAGAAAATATGATTTTAAAAATCTATTGGAGTAATGATTTTGCGCATTTTTAAAAACAAAAAGAAATATATAGTTAAGCCCATAGAACAAGAACTACAAGTGTAGCAGATGTAAGTTGACCTACACAGCAGTAAGTTGTGTGTCCATGTGCCATTACCTCTTACTTTCCCTAAGGACATCATGTTTTTTAGTTGAATTCCACTACAATTCAGATAAATGGATCTCTTTTAGCTATTAGCAAGCTGTTCCACCTCTGGTTTCCTCTGGTATTTTGATACAGAGACTCTTTTTTTTCCCCAACAGCAACTAAATACCCAGCCAACAGAAATCCAGATTTCCCAGTTGGCTGCAGTGGAGCTGAAGATTGGCCATGCTATGCTTAGGGAGGCCCCTCATTACCTGTTTCAGACCATAATTAAGCTATGCTTAATAGATCAATTTTCGAGCATTTTGGTAATGACTCCTCATTAATCTTCACTGTGAGTAAATTGTAACACTCCAGAGTGAGAGTGTGAATAGAAGGCGGATATCTCCAGATTCTGCCATCCTGTTCCTCCTCTGGATGCTTATATTCCAACTAATTTCCAATTTCGTTGGGAAATGTGCATTCTCAGAGGTTATTTGGATTAGTTTAATGACAGTGGAAACTAGAGTAAAGGAAATCTTTCTTAACTGAGTGGTATAATAATAAAAAGATACTGATACAGTGGTAAGGAAATATAAACATGTTATCACAACATGTATATGTAGGGCATATATACAGTATGTATACATAGGGTTTTTATGTGCACGTGCATGCTATTTTCATCTTGGATATGTTGCTCAATGATATTTTTAAGCTTAAATACTGAACAAAAACAATTTTCTTTTTCTTTCTTCCTTCCTTTCTCAGGGGAACACATTTTGTCATTTGCAGCATGTGCTGGGAGTGAAGCCATTGTCCAGTTGTTGATTGAAAATGGCGCTAAGATTCGAATGCAGGATTCCCTAGGTAGGCCTTCCTCAAAGGCTCTACACACATATGTTAAGAGCATGCATGTGGGAAGAGATGGTGCTTTATGCAACTCTTTCCTTGAGTAAGGCAAACTCCTTCTCTTATCGCCTGCCATTAATATAACGCTGCAGATGTAGACAGATACTTCCAAGTCAGTTGCATAGCTCTGTTACGGTGGTCCTTCTTGTAGAGATCACCAAGGCCCCTTTCTGATCTATAGAGCAGGGATGTCAAACTCAAGGCCCACAGGCCGAATCCAGCCTGGAGGGTGCTTAGATCTGGTCCATGGGGCCACCCTGGAAACAGTGAAGGACTGGCCCTTGGTGCCTCTGCCAGTGAAAATAGAACTCAGGAGCCCTCTCAGGCTCTTTTTTGGCCACAACAGCCTCCTGCAGCCTCCTGCTAGTGAAAATGGAGCTCAAGGAGCCCCCACAGGAGGCCCCCACAGCCAGAAACAGAACTCGGGAACCCATTCTAGCTGGCAGAGCACTTGGGCCACCCCAGGCACCCCAGACACATGTGACATCAAGCTGGCCATGCCCACCCTGGCCCCCAAGGCCAAACTCAAACCTGATGCAGGCCTCAATGAAATCAAGTTTGACATTCCTGACATAGAGGGATCAGGTTTGTGGTAGATTGGGGGAGTGGGTTGGCTTCAGGCTGCATTTCTTTGTCCTCCATCCAAAAAATATTCACATAACTTTTGCTGGTCATGGAAAATCATCATGTCAGTTGCAGTGGGTGGAGGCATGAAACTGTTATATGTGTATGCTGGAAAAAATGCAGATGATCTGAACTAGCTGTAAGAGCCAAGCTACATGTTCATAAGAATCACCTTGTTCAGCAATTAGCACTACAGAATGCATGCAAGGATTTAAATACCTAATGTGTTAGAATATTCTTTTCTGCATCCTGTTTGCTTTTTATGAAGAGAGATGCTGCATACTGAATATTTCATACTATAATAATACATTCTCCAGTGGTTATCCGGAATGATACAAACTGGCTATTGCTAGTTTGATCGACTGTTGTTTAAGGAAGTTGGCCTGGAATCTCTTAATTTAAAAAATGTAAAAGTCTGTTCCAAATCATACAGCAGCCAACACTTTCTTGGCACAAGTATTCAAGGCAGGAAACTCCATTCTTTAGTTTTTAATCGTTGGACACCTTTTACTGTTAAGCCAAAAAAGAAGATTGAAGGGTCTGAACAGGGATCAATGATTTATCAATTCCTCCTTAAAATACAAAGATGAACTTAATTTCTGTTTCTGCTTAATTTCTGATAGGTAATTCAGTCTTCCACATCTTAACCCTCCAGCCTAACAAGGCATCCGCATGTCAAATATACGATCTTCTCCTTTGCTATGACAAGAAAGAGAAGGGTCTGAGGGATCCAGATGCAGTCCTCAACTATGAGGGACTCACCCCATTTAAGCTGGCTGGGGTAGAGGGCAACACTGTAGTGAGTAAAGTGGTTTCTTTACAATTTGTTTTTATTATTTCATGTTGGAAGTATATGCCCGCTTTTCAGAAAGGATTTAAAGGTGTTCAAACAAGATCTACACAATCTGGGATGGGTTCCACTTACCTTCCCTACCGGTTCGGGGTCACGTGCATGTCCCCATGGCTCCCGGGTTAAACTTGTTTGCGCATGCGCAGGAGGCTTTGTGCATGCGCAGAGGGTTATTTGTGAGTAAATTTCACTCCGGTGGATAGATTTCAAGCTGGACGACCAGTTTGGGGACGTGTCCAGCTGGCTGTCGCTGCTGGTTCGGTGGGTGGGGGGGTGTTCCCACTACCGATTAATTGTGAACTGTTCTGAACTGGCAGGAACCCACCATTGCCTATAGTAAAATTTTAAGACTCTAAAACAAAATAAAGCTACAAGTGTTGTACATTCTTTGAACATCGTTATGGATCAGCTCGTTGTCTCTAAGTCCAGTGAGGCTGTGGGAGTTTTGTGATCCTGTCCCACTTCTGGACCTACTTTCCAGAATGTTTTGCAGATTTAAAACCTCCCTGGATGAAGGTGGGGAAGATCCCTGAACTGACAAAGTGCTTTCTTCAAGAGAAATCCTGCTATAATTCCTTTGAAAGCCCTCAGTCCAGCTTGCATAAGGGGATGCCAAGTCCTATTACTTATCACGGCCAGTACTTCTCTTCTTGAAAGTGTATCTATAAAATCTTCTAGGGAAGGCTATCAATCATCTATTTCCTTGTAAAAATGGAGGTGGATATGTTGTGAGCTTGGCAATGGCTCCACAAAAGAGAAAAACAACGTATTGCTGTATCTCAACCTTGATTAGCCCCTGCATGGTTCCCTTCTGGCAGGCAGTAAACTGATACTTCCCTCCCCCCATACTTCAGGAGTTAGTTTTTTAAAGGCTGATTGTTGAAAACATCCTCTCTTTTGGAGCTCTTCAATCAAAAATTAGATCTTAATTTTTAGAACATCACTGAAAGTGTTGAAACCCAACCTATATGAGCCACGGTGGCGCGGTGGTTAGAGTGCAGTACTGCAGGCTACTTCTGTTCCATGCCGGCTGCCTGAAATTTGACAGTTCAAATCTCACCAGGTTCAAGGTTGACTCAGCCTTCCATCCTTCCGAGGTGGGTAAAATGAGGACC
>JANHFT010002515.1:108955-145067 GCA_032467955.1 Pseudoxenodon macrops
TTATTTATTTATTTATTTATTTATTTATTTATTTATTTATTTATTTATTTATTTATTTATTTATTTATTTATCAAACATGGTCTCTCCACATTTAGAAGGAACAATTTGGTAAGGTATTGGGAACATAATTGTTTTGTTAGGAAAGAATTACTCTTCTACTCCTGACTTCTCAATAGAAAAGCTGTTGAGAGGGAGTAATTCTCTATCATCCACTCTCTAGCATACCCTTACCCTTGACTCTCACTGTAGGGAGAGAAAGGCTACCCTTACCACACTGTTTGGTCGCCAGGTTGATTCTACGCTCATGTGGCATCCTTGCATGCCAAAATGTATGAAAACAGTATTTTATTGATTTAATATAATCTATACATAGTAAGAATCATACTTGCACCTGATCAGAAAAGAGTTGCCACAATGAAGCTTTATTGATGTTTCATTGAGCTAACAAGGATCTAATGACCTTCTTGTTGTTTAAGATCTATTCTCACTCAAAAGAAAAAAAAACATTTTTGTTTTGTCTATTTCCTCAAACTTCTAATTATTAGTTGAAAGATATCCCAAAGCAGTAATTTAAAGAAACAACAAACAGCAAAGGGTTTTGTTTTGTTTTTGCTTTCAATTAAGTAATAAAACAGATTTAAGACAGACTCTGTAATTCAGCTCATTGTCACACCAAAGAAGTACCAATCTTTTTATTACTGCTTCATGTGATAAAATAAATGATCAGATTTCCCTGGCTGAGATAATTTTTATTACTTGAAGTAACTAAGTGTCAGTCTGAGTTCACTATTCTTTCATTTATGAATTTTCATTTCTAATAGGAAAACTAATATAATTTAGTTAAGAGCTATTAGCTTTTGAATAATTTGGAAATGAGAATTCATTTGACTTCTTAGAATAGTACCATATTTTTCAGACTATAAGATGCACTGGACTATAAGATGTACCTAGATTTAGGGAAGGAAAGCAAGAAAAAATAGTTTTCGGTGTCCACCCATCCCATTTTTGGCTTCCCCGGCCCCGAGAAGCACTTTGCAGGCCAAAAACAGGCCCATTTTGGCCTCACAAACCGTCCAGCTGTCTCATTGCAGGTGTTTCTGGGGGCCCGGGAGGGCAAAAATGGAATGTGCAAAGGTTTGGGAGGCCAAAAACAGGCCCATATTTGATCTATAAGATGCACAGACATTTCCACACACTTTTTTTTAGGGAGGAGTGTTTCTTATAGTCCGAAAAATATGGTATATCTTGTACATCAGGCTTTAATGGAAAGTAGATTCCTGGTGGATGTTTTCTATTTGATTGATACCCTAGTCAAACACTTGAATACACCCATAGCTAGAGGTTGGCATTTCAATTTTCTTTGATGCCTCCAAAGTAGGCATCAATAAAACATTGCTGGAAACTGAAATCATCTACTAATTCTGTGGAAGCACCTGAAGACAAGATAAGAAGGAACTAATGGAAATTAATCAAAGAGAAAAACCACCTAGAACTAAGGAGAAATTTCCTGACAATTAGAAAAATTAGTCATTATTGGTATTCTGACTTTAGAATATTGCTTTTAAAACTCATAGAAAGAATGAAGCTATATGATTAGTATGAAAATAATCAACTGTTTTATGCTTATGGTCCCTTTACATCAATACCACATATATTGCCTTGGTAAGTCTCCAAGTTTTCAGTTTAGAATGTTCTCCAGTACTTCCTGAAGATGTAATGGCTTAGACATGGGTCCCTTATGAAAAATATTACTAAAGAGACTTTAAAAAGATAAGATAAAAGGAATTAATGTTTAGATTTTAGGGGGGGAAATCTTAGAAAAAACAAGCACTCTAGCTGGTCATAAAGGGAATAGATCTAGTAGGAAATAGAAAAAAATATTTTTAATGTACTGGAGATACCAAACTGGCTACATTAAAACAAAATAGCAAGCAAAACTGAAAACAACAAGACCTTGGCAGTGGCTAAGGGACAGAAACTTGAAGAAAGAGACAAAGGAGTTAATTCTGGGAGCACAAGATCAAGTCTTAAGAACAAACGTATAAAAGCCAGAAAGCAAATACTGCCTTTATAAAAAATTAAAAAGCTAAAGAAACAGTCATCTAACTAACAGAATCCTAGATAGCTGTGCCAAAATGAACACAAGGCTAATTATAAACAAAGGAATGACAAAGTAGTAATAATGGTACATTGGAGTACCTGCAAATATCATTAGCCTGCACACTATCAGCATTGAACATAATGGTATCAGTCAATTGCAAAAGGCAAGTTGTCTCAGAATCACAGTTTACATGCTGTGATGATATGTTTAACACTATCTAATAATAACTATCCCAGTTACTTGGGAAGAAGTCAATAAGTGGATAAATGGCAAATCTACATCTGACTTACTGCCCAACTAACCATAATAAAAGGCAGCTTTATTAAGGACAGCTTACCTTCTAAAACAGTAACTTATTATTGTTCAACAATTTGTTCAACTTATTCAAAACAAGGTCTTTTCCAGATCCTTGGGAAATAGACAATAAATAGAAAAAATGCCAAATCAAGCCTAAACATCTATCCAACTATGCTACCACTAAAATAATTTATAAATTATATTATAATTATAAAACAATAAATAATTGTTTTAAAAGAGAACCATTTAGAAGTAGAGAAGACAATATACAATCTGTTTTGGATCAAAGATAATATTTAGGTCTTGTGAAACCTCCACATAGAAAAAAGCCTTGGAGATGTATTTTGTATAAATTGAATCTGATCATATGAACTAACTGCCAGGTATTGCTGTTATTTTATATATTTCTGTACCAAAGTCCCCAAACACCAAAGTATTTCATGTGAAGTGAATTCAGCAGTGTTTGAAAAAGCCTTTGTTGTCATGAAAAGGTAGCTATAGTTAAGGACATTATCCTACTCAATATGGCTATTGACAAAAGCAGCTTAATCCTATTTATAACACAGTTTTAAACAAGAAGTACAAGAAAGGCTTTTCAAGATGCACAAATCAATAATTTAATGTCTACATTTTTTGTAATCAGAAAATGCCGATAAGACAGTGTACAAAAAAAACCCCAGAATTATTCAGTGAGGCATATATAATTTGTTTGTTAAATCATTGGAATGATGCAGTTGAAGTAAACTGGAATAAAATGGATATTTCAAGACTCACTAGACTTTGGGGCTGATATTTGATTATATTTAGGGGAAATACTTGTTCTCCAATTACTTCCAGATTGATTGATGGCATTGATCCTAGGTTAATTGAACCCAACACTGGACATTGTGTTGTACAACCTGGCTGCAGATTGGCAAGATGTCCATGAAAGGCTATGATAGAATTTTTGCCAATTATACTTTGTGTTACCATAGTCATCCATTCACCTGGGGTCCATGCAAGATTATCAACATACATATTTAACTGCCCATTTCCTCCTTTAACTTTTATTGCTCATAAAGAAGATACAACCAGCATTATCTATGACAATATGTAATTGTAAAGGAATGCACTGAATTCATAGTGTAGATTACACAGCATCCAAATCATTTAAAGAAACAGTAGAGAAAGGGTTAGTGAGGTAGACATGGTACCTTCAAGCCTCAAGAATTGAGGACTTTGTCTGTTGTTGCTTCTAGACTGTTGATGAGAAAAGATGCATCATGTTAGACCTAATTCTTCTAAATGTCTGGCAAAATGTGATAATGTTTTTCTAAGGTGATATAAATGAATAAGGTGGATATCAAAAAGAGGTTTCCATCACATTACCAGATAATACAAGCCAAATGGATATACCTTTCCAGAATTTCCAGAGTAGGGATGTATGACTCAAACACTTTCTGCTTACACTCACAAGGCTGGTCTGAGTAAAGTTTTACCAAAGCCAATGTGATGTGGATTTCCAAATCTTATTTCCAAACCATATCAATTATGTGTTAGCGTTCCAAATATCATCCCTGAACAAATCAGACTCCAAGGCAAAGCATTCCTCAAAATTCCAATTTATTAGGAGAGACATGTTGGTACAAACTGTTGAAACCCAAATCTAAAGATTTACAGGTTTCCACCCCTTAGTTGAAAGTTCAAGATCCTGCTCTCACAGCCACAAATCCATCACATGGTCCAATCTCTCTCTGAAATGCTGGCAGATGCACCCACCTCATTCCGGTCTGGTGTGAAGACAAAGGATGACCTTGACTTACTAGAAAGAATGTAAACATGACTACATGTCTCCAACTCCACACTATCCCCCCTCCCATTTCCCCACAAAAGAAAAATGCATAATAGAATAGCTGAAAGTGTGGCAGGCCAAAATGCAGGTCTGACATTACGAACCTGTCAGTTTATAGCTAGATAATAGATACTATATGGTTGTCTCACTGGATTAAGAACTTCTGACCTATGCAGAGGCAACATTGATTTCATTGTCATGATCAAGTCACTGCATGATTAGCTTTGACTTTCAGACTCTCACTTACCCACCCATGCAGAAGAAGATTTTGGCTACAGTTACTTACTACGAACAAATGCACAACTGCAATGCTAAAAACATGAGTGTTGTGAAGCAAAAATAAATCTGAGGAAACTTTTAATTTCCTCCAAATTTCTGTCACAAATTATATATAGAATTAAGAGAATGCTTGAAAGGAGAAGAAATGTATACACTAAAATCATCTTAGAATTAAAAGATATATATTGTAAAAACCTGTTATTTTCCTTCAGTTCCCTGATGTGCCTCTTATATAAAATGCAGATGAAGCTGAACATTTTATGTTTTCAGTTTGATCAGGCACACTAAGACCTTCTGACCTTTCCTGTTCTGTCACAAAAAGAGTGACTGTGAATGTGATAGAACATATTATACAGAACAAGCGGCATTAATTCTGATGAGGTAATTAAATGCACCAAGGTGTGCTAATGAGATCTACTCAACAAGAACAGAAAAGAGAAAATGTACTGCTGAAAAGTATCACTCTCCACTGCAGTAGCATCTCCCCCAACCTATTTAATAGCTTTCTATAGGTGCCTAATTACACTCTAATTTCAAAATTTATTTCAACACATTTAGTATCATAAAAAAAATATCTTCATCTATGTTTCCTCAGTTTATAATTTCAACAGCTACTGCTGAATTTAGATTACTTTAGAAGCCCAGGGGTTTTTGCTTATGAACTTCTAAAGTTGCTTCATCTTTTTTTTTTTAAATATTCTCTCGAGTAAGTTTTCAGCATTTTGGATTTCTCCAGGCAACTCTGTTTATAGGGCCATTGACTTCAGCATACAAAAAAGTGCAGTAGGAAGAAAGGCAGGGTTCCCAAATAAGCAGAATGATCTTGAGCCTATGGGACACTTTAGAAAGTTCTAACAGCACATCAATATTAATTATTTGTAAAAGTGGAAAGTGGTTGAAAGTGGAACCTACTGTTTTATGCTCATGCACAATAACATGGAATGAGGTATGTGTCTATGGAGAGTCTCAGTCATCCAGGTCATGGTCTTCCTATATAGAAAAGTTCAGCAGGATCTTCAGCCAATATAACATACGTACACACTTCAAACCCAAGAATACACTAAGACAGAAAGTTGTCTACCCCAAAGATAAAATACCCAGACATAAGTGGAGCAACGTGGCATATGCAGTACAATGCAGCAAGACATATGAAGATATGTACATTGGAGAAACAAAACAACCACTTCATAAGTGCATGGCACAACATAGGAGAACAAACATATCAGGACTAGATTCAGCAGTCAATCTGTCAAACTCTGAAGCCCGGGGTTTGCCATACTGGGGCGAGACAGACCACTGGTGATGGGGGCTCTCAGAGAGCTGGAAACTGCAGTGACAGAGCATTAGTGATGGGGGATTTAGGAGAGGATGCAGCAAGCCTCTCTGTGCAGCAGAGAGGGCAGGCCAACACACAGCTTACAACAGGGCAAGGCCAGCACCAATGGAAGGGCATGGCTCACCTAAATAAAACCTGCTGGGAGGCGGAAGCTCCCACTGCTGACTTTGCATCTTGTATTTTGCTATTTGCTGCTGCTAGAACTCATTGTGTGCCAGAGTCCACCTATATAAAGCCAGTTAGCCTCCAAGCAAGTGGCATCTTAATACTGGTTTAGGTCCGTAGCTCAGACCTTTGAGACCATCTGCATTTAAAAGACACAGGTCACTTGTTTGAAGACAGCAAAGTCACATTTTGGTCAGAGAAGACCACTGGTTTGAAAGAGGGGTCAAAGAGGCTATCTACATCAAAATTGAACAGCCCTCTCTCAACAGAGGAGGAATGATCTGACATCAAGAGCTGTGGTGGTGCAGTGGTTAGAGTACAGTATTTGTTAGATTCTGGGTAAAAATAGCCAGGAGACAGGACTTCAGACAACAGCTCTTTATTTCAGCAAGGTACAAATCCAGCAACAAGCTCTCTGTCAGCCTCCTCTTATATAGCAGGCTGCTAGGAGTCTTAGCCAATCAGCCGCTAGTATTTTCCCGCTCTTTCTTTGGACCTGAGTGAGGACTGCACCAATATCTAACAGATTCCATTGATTGTAGAAATATGGCTGTAGCATCCTGATTGCTACAGGCATTATCTTCCTACTGCTACCCCTCTCCAGTTGATGCGAGTGTGTGAATTTCCACAGACCTCCAGTTCCAATCATATCAAGCAACTTATGCCTTGAGGAGCTTCTTCCCCACTTCAGATTCCTAGACAACTCAGATATATCTATAAATTTTTTTTGTCACTCCTATCAACATATTTTAACTATTTTGGGATACAGGATAAACCCCTTATTTTATGGGACAAATATAGAAATAATATGTGTTCAGTCTGTTACTTTGGACTAGGTAGGCACTTCTCGTCCCTTGAAAGTAGCTGAAAAATAGCCTGTAAGACCCAGACAGTTTTATAAACAAGACACTGGGATAGCTACCAAAACTATCAAAGAAAGAGCCAGTTTGGTGTAATAGCTAAGGCATCAGGTTGAAACCAGAAGACCATGTGTTCTGTTCCTGCCTTAGGGACTCATCCAGATAGTTTTCACGAGTCACTGACTTAAAGGCACAAAAACAAACTATTAAAAAATAGACTATGTTTCAGAATTATGCAATCTTTTATTTTGTAGTGGCTATAGTTTTCAAACACCGAAGTACATTTCAAATATCTTGGAAAGAGAAGATATTGGACTATCACATGTTCTTTATTTCAGTACAGTATTTTCTCAGAAAACAGAAGAAACAATACCAAATATTCACTTGCAAATTCGCTTTGCCAAAATATTTACTGTGCATCTTCTGAGTTCAGTGCCCTGTGTTTTCACTTCCCTTGTTCCAATTAGATCTCCAGGTATTTGGGCTCATACATACAACTGCCTATTGTAATCCCATATGGGATTTGATTGGCAAGTGTCCAAAATCCCCCCACATGAAAGCAATCTTGAGAACACAGTAATGGAGGAGTGCATATTATATGATGTGATTTATTTTGCTAGTTGTTAGTATATTATTGTATTTATCTGCTTCACTCTGTTTTTGTTCTTTTAAAATTTCCTAATCATTGAAGATTGATTGATTGATTGAGAAGTCATTACCACATTTGTGAGTTGCCATAGCTAAGAGCATGAAGCAGCTAAATGGGCAAAGGACCATAAAGAATGCAAACTCACAGATCGCTAATGGAGCACTAAAATAACATAAGTGTAAAAAAAGGTCCAAAAATGTCAGGCACTTCTTGACATTTATAAAAAGAAACCCTGTTTTTAAACTGAAGGTAGTTTTAGGGCATCTGAGAATGTCAAGTATATCACAATGTGTTTCATTGTGTGGCAGGATTCAGGGAATGTGTCTTTAGGATCTTGTTGGTATGATGCATATCACATTTGTTCTTACTGACAGCCAATTCCTTGCAGTCTCCACCTTGTCACAGTCTTCCACAGATGTCTGCCTGCCAAGGGGGGGTTAGTAAATGCTTGTGGCAAAATGAGCTTTACCGAATGGTACAATTTTACCTGTATTGTGTTCTTGCTAATTTGCAAAGAGGTTAGTGGTCATGATCAAATGCATATTTAATACTTGCCTGGTTAGCTTGCAGGAACATGGTACAAATGAATCCTACAGGTTCATTTTATGGGTTTAGACAATTTTCCAAGTCATAGGAAGACAAATCAGGCATTGCAGATTGCCTGTTCTGTAATAAGGGGTTTAGGGTAGGGAGAACTGCTATTTTGTGGCTCATGGCTTAAATTCAATTTAAATTATCAGGAATAGAAACAGCTATTACATTGATGCCTTAATTGGGATGCATGCCCTTCATAAACTCATGTGTTCTGTTCTCTGATTCAGTCCAATTTGGGCCCAAATCACATCCTATATATAATTTTATTAAAAATTAACGAGTGGGATAATGGAAAAGATAGAGCACTGCAGTTCTTTTCTTCCCCTGCAAAATGAGTGCTTAGTTTGGATTTTAGTACATGTTCAGCTCCCATTCAAAAAAAATAAGTTTGACCTTTCCAATTTTTTTTCCTTACAAAAATGTAAGGAAAATTCTGAAGGCAGAGTTTTAAAAAATCAATTTGCTTAACAAGAAATAAGATTTCTTTCCTGGTTATTATTATACTGGCCTATTAAGGCACATAGATGACTGACATGTACTTCTCATTAAACTTAAAGATGCTGGAATAAACATGTCTTCATATCAAAGTTTTGAAAAGAAGATTAAAAACTAACAAAGCCTGACATAAAGTAAAGGAGAGAAGGAAAGGAAAATAAATAAATAAAAAGAAATATCTTACAATAGGTGCAAAAAGAAAAAAAATCTTTTTTATTATCTTTTTTATTATCTATTTTTTCTAATCAACAAAGCCATAAATCATAAAATTCATTTTTTCTGTTTCTTGCAAAAAGTCTCTAAGGGGTTTCCAGTCAGCAATAAACATAGATACTGTCTTTTCTCTAATCAAGGAAGTCAATTTAGCCATCTCTGCAAGTTCCACCATCTTCCTCAGCCTTTCCTCCATTAAGGATAATATTGAATTTTTCCACTTTTGAAAATATAATAATCTCACTGCAGTTACCAGATGTAAAAAAAACAAAGTTCTGTGTCTTTTGTTCCCAGCTGTCAGTCCATTTTTAAATGATACAAATGAAATTACCTTTAGATAAAAATAAGTAAAATAAAGACATACAAGAAGCAAGTTGGGATAAGATATTTTTGACTATAAATACAGTGGACAGCCAGTTACAAGCTATACATCTCAAGAAAAGCTAATCAGGCATTCTTACTTCACTTTCTCTCTATAAACCTATTACTTTGAGAGTTCAAATGAGGTTCTAAAAATCAACAACTTGAAGAGTACCGGAAGACCCCTTGTTTTTTTCTGGTGAATACCTGGTCCATAATAAATTCTACCTAAGGAAATGTAATTGAACAGACTATAATATCATTATCCTTCAAAAATATTGAGGTTTCCAGAGCTAAATTAATGTGTATCAAGACAGAACTACAAATGTTTTCCCTAGAAACGATACAGTTTCTTCTTGTGAGGAAAGAAAATGATGAATATAGGCAATCTTCTAGGGTCGGCAGGCCTGGAGCCACATCCTCCAGAAGTTCCTGGATAATCAGAACGTTCAGAAAAAGATGCAGGGAGCAATTTAAGCTAAAGAAATTTCTAATTAATTATGCCTGATAAATTGGATTCTTCTTTCAATTTACGGGGATATATGAAGAGATGCCAAAGTTGTAACAAAACTATGATTCTCAAGGGTATTGGATAAGGGAAAAGATGTGATGGAATAGTTCACATTGATTTTCCTTTGGCAGGTGTGTTTATTAACAGGTTAATTAAATATGCGAGAAATGTATTACATTTTCCATAAGGCAAAGACCATGGAATTTTAGTAGGCAGCCAAAACCTCCTAAAAGTAGCTCACTTTTAAAGCATATAAAGACATTTCCTAGTATTAATAAAGAGCATATTAAAGGATTTGTATTTAGGATCTTTTCATTTTGTACTAATAAATCATTGTCTTCTTCCCCACTGTATTTTTAGCAGCCTCTGCTCTTTAACCATTTCTGGCTCCTGGCCTGGTAGGAATTATGCTAATATAAATGCAATATTGTTCCAAGCTCTTTTCCAAAGACCTTGATTCAACATCCTTTGGAGAAGCTTGAATAATACAGATGGGTGTGCATGAACCAGTTGCAACATGTTCTTCACTACTCTTGTTAACATTTTGCATGCAGGGTTGAAGATCGTTGTGAACTAAGGCAGATGTCTGTTAAAACAAATGGGCCTTACCGAAGAGATGCCTTTGAGAAGTACCTGCAGAGGAAACAGACACAAGATGTAGCAGCTGATGGAAAAGAGGGTCGACCAATTTTGACAAAAGAGCAGAAGTACATTGGTGCTCCTTCCAATACAGCAAATACTAATAGTCGCTGGAACATCTTACGGCAGAATACGCTTGTCCGCAAGCAGGGATATACCAATCATGCCATGGAAGACGAGAAGGAGGAGGAGGTTTATCATGTGTGAATGCATAGGCCCAAGTGCCTCGGTGGAAAGTAAGATAAACTGGGATAAAGAAACAAGCATTTAACAAAGCAATGTCTCCATTCAAAAGCGAACATAACAGACATCAAACACAACTTTGTCAGTCTCGTAACAACTGCACCCAGTGCTTCTGAGAAAGATGTATAGAATATATGCTTCTCAGTACAACTGATCAAAAGAATGATGGTATACAATTGTTCCCGCCAGCTGAAACTCACTCATACTTAGAAGCAGGACAGTGAAATATAGTGGTTAAAGAGCTATATTAGGACCAGGGAGTCCAACAATCAAGACCAATCTCAGCTACCGGATGATGTTAGGCTAGTCTCTGCTGCTCTCTGCCAGTCTACCTCATATGGATGCCATTGTGGGGATACAGCCAAGGGAGATCCTCACTTAGGCTAACTTAAGAGTTCTTGGAAGAAAGCTGAGCTAAATCTAGCACATAATATTATATATGAAAGTCAAATGCTAATAAAGATGAATGCCAGTGTGGATGTTCAGTGTTAAATATTTGCATTCCAAGGAACAAGTAAATAACACTTAAAGGCTCCAAAAGCATTGCTGTGAATTTAAAACTGGGAAATTGATCTGAGAGGTATAAGGTACATTTTAACATATACTAAGACAACCCATTGGGTCATTGTTTCAGAGATATTGCCTTACCTAAAAAGAATGATCAAGGGTGAAAAAGCATTAGGAGTAGGAGTCCCTTCCAATTTCCTCCTAGCTTCTTTGTGGCTGATGGCCCTCTGGCAATTTATGATGGGACTGTTCTATACAGCCTCTGTAAGGCTAGAGTGGTACTTGTCTACCTGTTCTCCAGGGGCCAAAGGCAAGACCAGTCTACTAAATCTCTGGGCAGTGATGTGGCAGTACTGAAATGACCATTAATTTGCTAAATTTTAGGCCCACGGGAGTCATGGCTCCTGGACTTTGGACACATTCTGCAAGTTAGCCTTTTTGAGGTAACTTGGTTCAAAAAATTGTTGTTCTGTGAGGTACTATTTTGCCCAATTAAAGAACACAGACATAAGAGTTTTATATTATATAAATTCATATGGAGAATTATGAATATAATTTTAATAGACAATTCGAGAAGATTGCTGGATCTAGACACATTTGGTGTGTGTTTTGTATTATGTATTATATATAGCAAAACTTGTATTACTGGTAATTGAACAAATGGGGCAGATAGTGTCAGTTATTCACAACTACACTAAATATGCCAGTGCAGGGAGTCTTCAATTTATGTGACTGGAACTACAGTTGTAAGTCATGTCACATGACCTTATCTGATTTTACAACCTTTTTTGAAATTGTCATTAACATAAAGATGGCTATTAAGTGAATGCAGTGGTTTTTAAGCAAATCCCTTGTCGCCAGTGGGTGAATTTTTTTTGGCCGGAAATGGGAAGTAAACATTGGTTGCCAGCAACAACAAAAATCATAAATCTTAGCCACATGAAAATAGTCGTAAATGCAGTCTGGCTGTTGAGTGCCCAAAATACAATAACATGGTCACGGGGTGAAGGCCTGCAGGCCACGGGGTGCAGGCCATCAGAATTTTAAAACCAGGTTGTAAGTAGGTCTGCTGTAATTTTGAATTGTCGCTAAGCAACTGGTCATAAGTCAAGAACCTCCTCTATATTATCAGAACAATTTACTTAATTTGCATTATGAAATCATGAAACAAATGGTATACATTGATGCAACTGATATCATTTGTGTGATTTGTGTGACAAATATGTGGCGAATTTGTATGACAACAAATTATGTAAATCACCAAAAAAGATGTGGTTTGTTACAGTTTAATATACTGAGATTTGTTAAACAAAGTTCTGTTCTATTGGATTTTAGTGCTTGTTACATTATTTTGCATTTTCTTCATCCCAGTTTTTTTTCCTTCTTCATTACAAACCATGTTTCCACAATTGGTTTTGTGCCCATGAGCCTGTCCGACTCAAATTCTCTGGCACTAATGATTGTGGAACACTTGGAGCTCTCCACTTCTGAGTGGAAACTCCAAAAAATTTCCAAGCATGGTCATGAATCTGGATCAGCTTTGAAATGGTGTCATTACTCGATAGCAGTGGTCACCAACTGGTGGTCCACAGACCACTGGTGGTCCACAGGTGGTCTGGGCAGCCCTCGCCAGTCAGAATGAGGTAATGGTGCTGTTGTGGCAAGGGGGAAGGGGTGGCGGCACAGGTGGAACAAAGCAAAGGATATCAGCAACCCATAGCTCTTTTGTCCCCCTGCTGTGGCTTCCTGTTGGATGATCCAACCACTGGCTGTCCCTGTCTCTCACCCTCACAGTCACTCCTCGCCCAGCCTGCGAAGAGAAGGGTGGGGGATGGAGATTCACTCCATATTCCAGAGCAGGAGCGAAGCTTCATTTCTTGCTGGGTCTGCTGGGCATTTCTTCTGGCCCTTGTTGGTGCTACGTGTACCTTGGTCATGTCGGGGAATCAAAATGAGAGAGACAGAGGGAAGAGAGATGAGAGAGATGAGAGAGAGAGAGGAGAGAAAGAGAGAGAGAGAAAAGGGGAGAGAGAGGAGAAGGGGAGAGAAAGAGAGAGAGAGAGAGAGTCCTTGGTTACCCAGCTGGCTTTATGCCTAAGGCAGGAACAGAACACATGGTTTTCCGGTTTCAACCTGATGGCTTAATTACTACACCAAACTGGCTCTTTCTTTGACAGTTTTGGTAGAGAGGAGAGATGAGAGAGCGAGAGAAAGAGAGAGAAATGCGACAGAGAGAGAGATGAGAGAAAGAGAAAAAGATGAGAGGGAAAGAGACCACCAAAGTGGGCGGGGGGTAGAGATGAAAGATCCTGGTGTTTTCTTTTCTTTGGGAAACGGGTCCAAATGGCTCTTTGAATGTTTAAGGTTGCAGAAACAGGTGTCCAAGCTAAGTGCCTGAAGGACCCTATCACTGGGAGTTCAGGCGCTTCAGTGAGCTGTGTGCTGGATTCATATTAGCGGTCCACGGGAATTAAAATTATGAATTCAGTGGTCCCTGAGGTCTGAAAGGTTGGTGACCCCTGCTCTGTAGGACACAAGATATAAAAAAGACTCTTGATTCCTCCAAGAACAAAGACACCTTTTCAGAATCTTGCAGAAGTCCTTGTAAATCTTAGGACCTGGACGGTTGCTTAAAGAAGATTGTTCAGTGCTTGTGGATATGGCAATGAGGAATATAGGTTCTCCTTTACCATTTAAATCCTGCATATTTCACCGGGACTCCTGACTGGACTGGCGAAGCACAATGTTTCATATACTGTATACCAAATGAGAACAAGAAAAGATATAAAGAAATAGTTGCATTATACAACTAAAATACATTTCATCCTACTGACAAACATTAATCAGAGAGGGAAAGGCAAAATCAAGATGGGAGGTATTACTGCCCTGTATTTCTCCCTTCTTTGTGAATGTATGCAGAACAATACAGGCTGTAACCTCTGGTCATCCTGTGCTTTTTTACATTCCCATTGGAACATAACCATTCTTGCGCTGTCTAGTTCCTGATGAAAGGCAGCATCCTGGAAATCAGCAGCCACCTAGTGGAGCAAAGGCAGGGAAATTGTGACTCAGTGATACCACATCACCTGTGGGTTATCTTCATCTTACTGGAGACAGGAAGTGCTATGGCACTGCTCTCCCCCTCTTATGAAAAATCACTTTCAACTTGTGGGGAGAAGAAAATGGACCATTGCTGCTGTGCACAAGCTAATTTGGCATTCTAAAAGCAACTTTTCCCTACCGTTGAGGCTAATCTTTATGAGAAGGTCAAGGAATTATGTGAAGCAGTCAAGCCCTATCTACCAAGCTGCATAACAACCAAATCTCATTTTTTTCTATTTTGTTGAATACAAGGCTGTGGATTTTGGTTTTATCTTCCTAAATCTTGGTTGAATATAATTTCACTTTTCACACTTTGCAATCCCTTCAATGTTTGTACTGCAAACTAATGTTAGAAGACATTGCAGTCCATTTCTACTACATATGCAAAATATTCCAATATGCTGATCAAAGGCTGTAATAAAGGTTTACTTGTGCTACGTATCAAATAATTTAATAAATTATGTTTATTTGTCCTGGAAACAATGGTTGTTTTTATTGTTGTTTAATTCTTTTACTCTTGAATAAAGTACAAAGTCTAAAACAGTAGGTCTCAGATTTGCAGGCAGTAGGCTGGCTGTACCCCTGTGTGTTGGTTGGTCACTTAAGAAATGAGAGTACCTTCCAATAGCAGCTCAACAGCTCACCTTGGGCAAACTGATGGGTCTCCCGGGAGCAGCGGAGCCTGGATAAATAGACCAAATAGTCATAGCCCAAAATCTTTTATTCCAAGAACTTTCATAATCTTTGGTAAGACCACACTTGGAATATTGCATCCAATTTTGGTTGTTAAAATTATGTTGAGGCTCTAGAAAGACTGCAGAGAAGACCAACAAAGATTATTAGAGGACTGGAGGCTAAAACATACAAAGAATGTTTGGATATGTCTAGTTTAATGAAAAGAAGGACTAAAAGTAACATGGAAGCAGTGTTCCAATATATAAGGGACTGCCACAAAGACGAGACAGTCAGTGTATTCTGCAAAGCACTTGAAGGTAGAACAAAAAGCAATGGATGGAAACTAATCAAAGAGAGAACCAACCTAGAACTAAGGAGAAATTTCCTGGCAGTTACAACAATTAATCAGTGGAACGACTTGCCTCCAGAAGTTGGAGGTGTTCCAACACTGGATGTTTTTAAGACGAGATTTGGACAGCCAAAGGCAGTGGTGGTGAACCTATGGCATGCGTGCCAGAGGCGGCATGCAGAGCCCTCCTTGTGAGCATGCAGGCCGTCACCCCAGCTCAGCTCCACCACGCATGCGCGCACGCCTCCCGCCAGCCAGCTGGTCTTTGGTCTCTGCTGTGCATGCAGGGGGCGAGTTGCATGGATGCGCACACACAGGGGCACACATGCACAGGGGCACATGCATGCAAAAAGGAACATACATGTGCAGGGGCATGCACATGCATGGGGGCACATGTTGCATTTTGGATATGTGTGCGCATGTGTGCACTTTGGACATCCAATGCCAAAAAGGTTCACCATCACTGGTATAAAGTCTCCTGCTTGAACAAGGGGGTAGGACTAGAAGACCTCAAAGGTCCCTTCCAATTCTGTTATTATATTACTCCATTTACTCTCATTGAGTGCTATTTCTGAAGCAGTGTTAGGCTATATGGATAAGGGCATGGGAAGGTGAGGTTGGCAATATTTTCTGTGGTGGCCTGCCTGCACACAGCCTCCTTACCAAGCTTTCAATATCCTTGACTGGCATCCTATCCTCACTTGCATCGCATGCAACTAGGTAGGGTTCTTGAAAAGCCCTTCAGCTCCTAAAACTGACAGTATGACTCAAAGGGAGCAGTAAGACTTCCTGAAACAAAGTAGCATGGGGAGGTAGGTTTTATGATTTCACAGGTGACCGCTCAAAGAACTGCAGTTACTGGTAACTAATCAATTCTTCTGTGATACATGCACATGGGGACTCTATTCTTGGCTTGATACAGAGGCAAGAATATGATATTACTAAGCTAGAAAAAAAGTATTTTCCAATGAAGGAATAAAGGAGAAGGTGACCTCAAGCCATGTTTACCTCAGAGAAAGCCTAGATTTGTACTTTCACATGCAAGAGAAAAATTAATATTGCATGACTTTCAACTGATGTTTCCAGAAAAGGAGCCCTTAAAGATTTCTATTAGTTACTGAGGAAACCCTTATAAAAATCTTATAAGAATTCAACATAAGACCTTGTGGGATCATGGGAACAATTTCTCCAGACAGAAAGGCAGAGGGAATCAAACTCTGAATGGAAGACTTGTCTCTGAGTAAGACAGAGGTTCGTTCCAAGGGGGAAAAAAGATTGGGAATATCCTAGCCTTATTACAGAAGGTTGTGATGGGCCATCACCCATGGAAATTGGAGGTGACTTTTCTGTATGGCTGAGCTGCTCAACAAGGAAGTTATCTGGTTGTTGAATTGAACTGCCGGAATGAAGATGGAGTGATGGATGCTCCAGACCCAAAGATAAAGTATAAAAGAATGATGGACTTTTTGTCACTTTCTTTGATTATATACTAGACTTCTCCGATATAACCTGGCGAGTCTAATCATGAGGACAAATCTCAGAAGGTTCATGTGGCTTGCAAGTTGAAAGATATTCCCATATCACTGCAATATGTGAAATGGTGCCTAAGGGACTATGTAGCTATAAGGACCTGATATCTGGAGGATGACAAAAATGCCCTGACAAACAATTTAAAGGATTAAAAAAAATCTTTTGGAAAGTATTTAAAACGGTACGGAAAAAAATAGAGAAGAAAGTATTTGGATAAAGCAAAAGGACAAAGAGTTTAGGAATGAGCAAATGTGATTGAAAAAGTAATTCAAGGAGTTTAGTCTAAGCCATGTCCTATGTCCAGCCACAGTGTACACATGGTTTCCACCCCTCTAGAGGCTTCCAAATGGAGCTTATGCAGGCACCTAATTTCATGTCTGTGAATCACAGAGACTACAATGAAAAAACAGTTAGGTATATATGCATTTACGAATCATATACAGCTAAGCTTGTAGCCCACCTTGCTCGTACTCAGGTCTTCAAGAAAGTTTTAAAGCATGCTGTAAAACTTTATTCTTTGTTGATGCTGGGAAATAGAGATGGTCCTCTGTCCGGAGGTGCATGCCATTGTGAATACAGCCATTTGATAAGATGATTGTTTGTATTGTTCTGCCACTTGCTCCACAAACAAGCCCAATCAGAGAAATAGAAAGGGAATAGCAAATTGGGTGTATTCTATGGTGACTCACTGCTTGATTGGGTTTTCACGCAATGGGACATCATTAGCAGGTCAAAGACTGGCCACATGAAAGACACTGTTGTGTGTGACTGTCTCTAAATCAGGAATTATGTCCTTGGAGGAGAAAAGAAAGTGAATGTCTCCCAGATACTTTTCGGTAAACAGTAAAAGAGTCACTACTCATATTTGAAAAAAGTTGCTGCTTCAGTACAATAAGCCGCAGATGTCAAATTCCCACATGCAGATTTCAGCTCCATATTTAGAACCAGAAAGTCATGCTCCGGAGTTGAATAATCGTGTATCAAAACAATGTTCCCAGGAGTGTCCTGATTCCCACTGCTACGGCTGTGATGTGGGAAATGATCAGCATGAATTGAACGAATGCCATCTCACAAGTATTATATATACATTCCCACTGCAATCTGGATTCTCTAGCTAGCACAAAGTATTCTGCAGTTGGGAATAAATGTAACCTGCCAATAAAGGAGAATATTTGTAGCTCAGGGCTGAAATGACGGTTCCTTAGTGCTCTCTCAGCTTGCTTGTTTTTTTGGCAGATGTTTCATTACCCAGCTGCCGGTAGGTAACATCATCAGTACTAGTACTGACTAGCACTGATTATGTTACCTAATTTGGGTAATGAAACTTCTCATGTTTTACCACCAGATGGATTTGTAAATGGCTGACAAACTGTACTCAACGAGTAGTCCTTAATGGTACTACATCTACATGGAGGGAAGTAAGCAGTGGGGTACAATAAGATTCTGTCTAAGGTCCAGTACTCTTCAATAGCTTCATAAATGACTTAGATGAGGGAATAGAAGGAGAACTCATCAAATTTGCAGATGACATTAAGTTGGCAGGAATAGCCAACACCCCAGAAGACAAGCTCAGGATCCAAAAACACATTGACAGACTTGAACAATGGGCCTTATACAACAAAATGAAAATTAACGTGGAGAAAAGCAAGGTTTTTCTCCACATTAACAAGCAAAGTACTGATTAGGCAAAATCTGACTCAAAAACAGTAACTGTGAGAGGGACCTTGGAGTCTTAGTGGACAATCATTTAAATATGAGCCAGCAGTGTGCAGCACTGTACAAAACTAGTACAATCCTTGGTTGTATTAACAGAGGTATAAAATCAAAATCATGTGAAGTATTACCGAATATGGCATCCAGTTTTGATCATCACATTACAGAAAAGATGTTGAGACTTTGGAAAAAGTGCAAAGAAGAGCAACTAAGATGATTAAAGGCCTGAAGACTAAAACATATGAAGAACAGTTGCAGGATTTGGATTTGGCTAGTCTGAAGAAAAGAAGGACCGGGGGAGGGGAGGGGAGACATCATAGCAGTATTCCAGTATTTGAGTGGCTGCCATAAAAAGGAGGGAGTCCATTTATTTTACAAAACACCAGAGGGCAGGAGAAGAAACAATGGATGGAAACTAATGAAGGAGAGAAGCAACCTGGAATTGAGGAGAAATTTCCTAACAGTGAGGACAACTAACCAGTGGAAGAGCTTTCCTTCAGTCATTGTGGGTGCTTCATCACTGGAGGTTTTTAAGAAGAGACTGGTCAGTCACTTGCCTGAAATGGTATAGGATCTCCTGCTTGAGCAGGGGGGCTGGACTAGAAGATTCCCAAGGTCCCTTCCAGCTCTATTCGGATTGATTGATTGACCTCTCAAATGTAACCTGGCTTTGAATAGCCAAAAATAGAGTTTTGCTGAGGACTACATAGAGTTTTGCTGAGGACTCCATGGAAGCTGCTTATAGGCTGGCCTTGTTTCCATGAGAAGAGTGAGAGTATAATGGAATTCTTGGCAACAACACGTCCTGTTCCCTTTCTTATTGCCCCACATGGCCTTTCTGCTGGGCCTCTTTTCTGTTGGAAGATTTAAGGTTCCTGTTTTGTGCTCAACTAATAGGTAGAAGCAACCATTTACTCCTTTCTTCCCCACTCCTATGAGAGCGATAAAAGTAATATATTGTTACCATACCGTTGGAGGAAATAGAAGATTCTGAGCCGATTCGTTTATTTTTTAAAGAAAAGAATATCTCTTTGCCTTTCCTCGTTCTTTTTTTTCTTTCCAGGGTTTATCCTAAGCTTTAGCATTTACCTTATTTTCCATGCTAAAACTCCCTGGCCTTATACAAAAAAGCAAAGGCTGAGCATTGGAATGATACTGTGACAAAGCTTTCCGCTCACTATTCAACCCAATGGAGAGCAGAATGCTTCGTTACGGTATTGTCCCAATTGCTTTTTTGTAGAAGAGGAGGGAATCTTAGCATGGAGAATAAGGTAAAGGGTAAAGCTTAGGATAAACCCTGAAAGAAAGAAAAAGAATAAGGAAAGGCAGAGCTTTTTTTTTTTTAATCACCAAATCAACTCAGAATCTTCCATTTTCTCCAACAGTATGCTAACAACATATTACGTTTTAGGAGGTTATTGGGAGAGGTAGACAAAGATAGTGGCTCCAAAATTGCTACTCAGGGGTATCTGTAGGGTAGAGGGCAACCAAAATCAGCAGAATGGTTGCCTTGTATCCCAGCTTTTTTTTTGGGGGGGGAATAACAGACTGACAGGCTGACAGACTAGTCAAATAGTTTCAGGAGCAGTTTCCTCAGAAGCCAAAGGGACATGGGGGGTTAGCTCAAAAACTGATTAGCCTCGTTTGGTTTCTCTTCTCTTCTAGGAGATCCTTGTCAATCAAGGGGGTCTGATTGTCAACCCTGAAGTGAACCTAGCTGAGGCCATCTTGGAGGCTTCAGGGTTGCCAGTTCCTTGCTAACTATTGTAAATTGAAGTCTTGATTAGGAAAATGTCAAATTGCAGTGATCGTCTCGTTTTCCCACTGCAGGTAGCCTATGCTCCCTATTGCCACTCCCCCCCAAGCCAATTGATTTGTTGCCATTTTTTAAATATATATTTGCAGGTATGGAATTTTCTTGCAAGTAAAAAACTACCTGGGCTATTTAATCACAGAGAATGAAAACCATATTGGAAAAAAAAAAGTATAATTGACACAGTCAGACATTATAGCACAAATGTCTCAGGGTGAAAGATTAGTAGAATAAAAATATAATCCTGAGGAAGAAATAATCATTTGCTTTGTACTGCTGTGTAACATATATAGTTACAAATAAATCCCTTGCAAATCAATCAATGTTCTCTTAACTTCTTCATGGTGGGCTGCTACATTAACAATGTCATATTATGACAGCCTACAAACATCACATATCTAAAATAGCAGGAGTCCTCACTGAATATTTCTGTGCTTTCAGTTACTAAGGAATGATCCTGGCAACATTCACTGATATTCCACCCCCCCCAGGCTAATATAGTCTGTGTAGCACTGGGGGTAGGCAGTTGCTATCTAGTTGTGTGCAGAGGTCAGTGGATCTTGGCTTGGGGAAGGTGATCTTTATTAACAGATTAACAGAGTTGGAAGGGACCTTGTAGGTCAGGGGTGTCAAACTCAATTTGAGGGCCACATCACATTGTGTTTGACCTCAGGGGGCTGTGGTGGGCATGGCCATCTTGACATCACTCGTGTTGGGGTGTGGAGGCCTGTGGAGTCCCGAGTGCTCTTCCAGAGAAAACGGGCTTCCGAACTCCATTTTTGCTAGCAGAGGCACCGCAGGCCAGTCCTTTGCTGTTTCCAGGGCAGCCCTGTGGGTCAGATCTAAGTATCCCATGGTCCCCGGGCCTTGAGTTTGACACCCCATGTTGTAGATCATCTAGTCTAATCCCCCACCCAAGCAGGAGACCCTACACCATTTCAATCAAGTCTTCTAAATAAATGCTAATTTCTTAATTAATAGAATCTTTTTCAGGTGATTAGTAATACAAAATAAGGTAATAATTATGTGCTGTCTCTGTATCATTGCTTATAATATACATATGCTTACTGTACACATATGTTGTGTGTGTGTGTGTGTGTGTATTGCACAAATAATAGAATAAATGTATTGCAGCACCAGACAAGTTTCATTTTTATTTGTGTTTGTCTGTGAAATACCAGCACACCTAGCAGGGGCTGAATTGTGGCTTCCATGTTTACAAATTGGCAGTCTTCACAAAAAATTACTCTGGTGTCCCCATTAATAATGGCAAATATTGTCTGAACTAACATTTGTAAACCTTATTGTTTCTTGCATTATCCTCTACCTTCATTAAAGTTTTAGAATATAAATATAAATACATATTCTAAAGATAAGTGAACAAAGTTGATGATGTCCATTTGCATAGCCAAGGGCTTTTTCACCTCTTCCCCCACCCTCTCCCTGTCTTCCCACCTCACTCCTTTCATTTTTGTGGAGAGGTTAACTAGGAATCTGATGCAGTTCGAAAATAACCTCAAGGCCATTCCAAGAACAATTCAACTAATCCACTCACATCACATGCAGCAATGCACTAACAAGCTGCTAAGTTGTCAGATGTGTCAGTGAATGTGTACAATTGATTCAAGAGAAACAGATGAATGTTTACAGAGGACAGTTGGCATTCACTAGTGTATAGCTAAAAGTGGGAAATTGGAACATTTTGAGACAATCATATGTGCATTTTGATTTCGCGATGTTGGGAGCCATCTATCCTTCTGTGTGTGCGCGTGTGTGTGCGTGCGCACACATGCGTTTGTGTGAGTGAGACAGAAAGATTTCCTTTCTCAGATATAGTCCGCATCTACCCTCCAGGGACTTTTCTGCCAGAATGATATTCAGTTCTAGAGAAATGCATCTTGATGGATAGAGATTTAGTGTCCTGATGAATTAATGATTGCTGCTGCTCCCATCCCAAATAGATCTGGATTATCTTTATGGTCAGAGGAGATATTGCTTCACATCCACCTCACTGTGTTCTCAATGGATCCTGTCTCAACGTGGACAAGATCCTCAATTGTTTTCTTGTGCAAACCATCTGCTCTCTTTCAACCACCAGAAAATCAATGTAATCCCACATTCAAAGAAAGTCTTGTCAACTTATTTTTGGTAAAATGTTTTATTTCAGTTTCTGTGGTCTCCACATCCAGTTGGACATTGCAAAGAAGGACTTTTCATCTTCCTAGAGACAGACATACTTTACTGCTACCTACTCTTACTTCAACTAGGCTGTTGACATCCTATCAGAGGACCAACACAATCCACGGGTGGCCCAAAATGCTTCGGGTCCTAAGACTAAAACTCCAAATGCCCCCACCAAGCTCTTACCAATTACTATGGGGCCCAATACACAACAAAGTTATTCAGTGCAAATCCCAATCAAGTGAACTGCGGTACATCTAGACCAGGGGCTCAAGCTCAGTTCAGATGAGTGCTGCATGGGATTGGTTCATTAGCTTGAGGGCTTCACCCTTCAAGCCTTCTCATGCCGTGATTCAAAAGTATCTAGGAAGTAAAAAAATGAAGAGTATTGCGCCATTAAACATAAATTTATTAAATATAAAAAGTACCGTGAAACAGAGCTACTTGCAAAACAGTGCTGCAAAACAGCTATTTCGCTTTGGCTACTTAGCTGGCAGCATTTTTCATTAACTAGAACACCAATATTTGGTTTTTATTACTGCGCTGATATGCAATATTTCTTCATGATCATACCTAGGATGATATAAAGTAGGAAAGCCATCCCATTAAGAGCTATCCAACCCTTTCTTTCTTCTCTCTCCTTGCTGAAGGGGGACATCTTTCCTTTGGTCTCCCCCTCCCCCGCCACTTCTTCTCTCCTTTCCTCTCCTGTGGTCTTGCTTGCCTGCCCTCTGTCCTTCCCATGCTATGCCCACCAAACAGAGCTTGCAACAGGGCAGATAGCTACAACCTTCTCTCAACTGCCTCCTCCTTTCTTCCCCAGCCCCAGCCTCCTGACCTCTTTTTCTGGCTACGCTTTGCTTCCTTGCTGCTCCCACCAGCTGAATTTAGCACCACCTCAGAAAAGGCATCCACGATGCAATGTGAGAGCAACCAGGAGTCTCAGAAGGGCTGTGCTGCTTGCAAGAGAGACTTTGGGCATGTTCTATGCAACTTGGCTCACAAGGAGAACTTGTGAGGTCATCGGGCTGAAGTAGTTGCTGGGCTGTTCTTCTTCTCCTCGGTGCTCAGTGCTCTGGCCTCACTGAGTTAAACTCTTCAGCACCCACAAAGCATGAATTTTGCAGGACACAGAAAATGGATTTGGAGAGTGGTGCTTGTCCCCTAGGCCACAAGCTTGAGACCCTTGGTCTAGACTCCATCCCATGGTTTGGATTTGTCCATCTTTGCCAACTTGAACAGCATCCAAAATGCACTACCTGATGAGACAGCATTCAGACTGTCTTGCTTTGTTTAATCAAAGCTGCCTAAAAGAAAAAAAAATGGTGCCACTGCTCTTCTCAGCACCGAATTCCACTAGCTGGACAAAAGCTTTCTAAGGATCTCTTTTGGCAACTCAGTCTTTCAACACTATAGTAAGCTCAACCTGACTTGCTCCAGCTTAAAACTTGCTGCTAGTCCAAAGTATAATCGTCTGAGGTGTCTGTTTCTGTTATGGGTTCAATCCCATACGTTGGCATTGAAGTGGCGGTGAGTGCATTTCCAATTCCAAAGCTACCTTTCCAGCTCTACCCTGTGCTCTATCGGCCCAGCCCACCCCACCCCCAAATGTACAATACCACCCCATCTCTAAATGACACAGGATTTGTAGTGTTTCAAGTTATAATAAAAAAATAAAGAAAAACAAGCAAAGAATCTCTATAAATTTTCTCTGGTTTGTGAAGTGGAGTGCAATGTTTCCTGTGCCCCCATCCATGCCTGAAATGGACTGCTCTGTCTCTCTTCGACAGCAAAAAAAAATGTTCAATTTGATTCTCCAGGTGTTTTGAAGGGGAACAGACTGTGCTCAGTTTGTCAGACCTCAACAGGTTCGAGCTGATTGAGGTGGACCCGCATGAGTTGGATGCTGTTGAGGATTTTCTTCTGATGACCAACCAGGCTGATGCCAATGCGCTGGATATCTCTGCAAATGAAAAGAGAAGAAGGTCTCAGCCAAGGCTTTGGCACCGTCTAAACTTGCAAACTTATTCAAGCCATGTTCTTGCAGAACGTTGGAACCGTTTTGCCATCTTCACCACTTCCGTGGGTAGGAATGCCTATGGCCTTCGAAGAGAAATTTGGTGAGGTACACTCTTTTTCTTCCAACAATGACTAATGGCTATTGTCGAAAAAAGGACTTGTATGGTATACCATGGATAGCTGGAAACTGTAGACCACATGTTTTTTTGGTGTGTTATCTTGGAGCATGCCATGGTTTTTCTGCACATCATAGGACAACGATGGCACTTTCCCCCAAAAAACATTTTTATTTCTCTATCTAATCTACAGAGCTGTTCATTTTTCCAAAAGTGACTTTGGATGGCGTACAAGTAAAACAATGGGGGGGAAATCATAAAACCACCTACCAGCTAATTACAAAATTTGCATCTCATTAATGCTTTTATGACAAAAATAGGCAAAATAAACCAAGATACTAAGGAACCAAATGTACCCTAAAATGAAATATTGTATTCCTGAACTTTAAAAAAAATATCTATTTCTGCCCCTCTGCGACATTATTTTGTCATTCAGATGCCCACTGGGATTCTTAGCTGTTGAAGGAGAAAGGCAGGGGAATGATGGCCCAAGTCCCAGAGAAAACTGTTAATCATGCTGGGTCCAAAGGCTCTTATGTTTAGAGTACTGCCACTTGTGCTAGATGGGGCTGCCTTTGAAAATGGTTGAAGGTACAACTGGGGTGCCATTTGGCTGCCCACCTGCTGCCCACTGAAAACTGGTACAGCAAAGGACATCTCAATTGCAGGGGCTGCTTTGGTTGCCAGTCACCTTCTGGGCCCAATTCAAGATGCTGTTAAAAGGCTTTTTGTGGCATGTATCTTCATTACTTCCAGAATCACCTAGTATGGGTGCTTGCCTACTAGTTTGTGGCCAAGTGGGCATCTGGCAAGTTTCCTTTCCCTGGGATGTTAAATGGGTGGAGTCTTGGAGACTAGCATTGTCAGTCAAGTTCTGAAATACCTTGTACTCAGAACAAGTCCTTCCCTTTACTATTATCATTCAGAGCCTTCTAAGTAAAAGGTGCCCTATAGCAGATGGCAACACTTTAGGGGAGATTAGGAATTTGTTTAGCTAATGTTGTTGTTTGCAGGTGTTTGTGTACTACGGTTGTGTTGTTTAAAGGATGTAAACTGCCCAGAATCTTTGAAGGAAGTGGCACACAGATGTACCTTATGTACAATATAATCCCTGCTGAGCTAAAGGGATGACTCTGCATCAGAATAAATGAGCTTCCTATGTCATTTCACATTGTCGTCAAAAGCTCAAACAATGTTTTATTCTCATTCATACATTTAAATGATGTAAAAAGGCCTGAGTATTTAAAGTCATCTAGGGCCAAACTAGATGACGCACCCGGGACCCCAGATGCGTCATACAAGGGCCACGTCCACTCTGTGAAGGGAAAAAAATGTTGTGATATGTCACATGAAAGCAATGTGACACCACGAGTTTGACACCTGTGATCTACATTTACAGAAAAAAAGTTGCCTCTATACGTTTTTCAATTTGATTTCAAAATTATTTTAAATGATTTCAAAATGATCTTAAAAATGATTCTATATGCCTTTTAATTTTTGATTGGGACCTGCCCTTAGTTGGTATAGGTGGCTATATAAATGTTTTAAATAAATAAATAAAATATTGGGTAATAGACACTACTGGAAGCTCTACAGCTAATGCTGGCCAAGGGAATGTAAAAACATAGGGATGGGTCATGTGGGGTCTTCTATATGTGTTGTACTACAGTTCCCAGAATCCTGATCCTGTCTGAATTTACAAAATCACACATTCTAGCTTCACAGTTCCTTAGTGCTTACAATACAGCACATCAGACTGTGGCCTCACCAAATAACAGCAGCACCTGGCCAATCTTAGCAGGGCTTGAAAAGTAAGTGAGATCGTCATGATAATATTCGGATGGGAATTCAGGGCTTTTGAATAGACTAGATTTTAAGATGAAAAAGATTTATAATATACCATACATTTCATAATTTTACAAACTTTTATAGTATAATATTATAAATAGACTGTTTATAATATTATAAACAGACTGCTTTGTAGGTAAATACACCTGATCTTGACATCAGATTCTAGATCAGGCTTTAGATCACTATCATTTATTGTGCTGATATTTGATAAATGACAAAGGAAACTATCTGGCCTATCATAGCATACTTTCTTGCCAAATATATGCTTCCTATTGTCCACACTTAGGGAGAAACAATATCCAATTCTGCACACACAGTCCATGCTGAAACACTTTTAGTGAGTAATAGATGTTCAGAAAGATGTGGTCTTTTGGGAAAGATGACTCATTTCTTCCTATCCTTTTGAAGAAGAAATACCTCTATATTTTTCAAATTACACCTGAACTAGAGGACATTTTGACCCATGCTCTCTTCTCTCTTTTCAAATACAAATTATATACCATAATTGTAAAAACCACAATGAGTATGTAGGTATATCCATGAAAGCCAAACTTGCGCTTATCTGCAGACTCAATCGTACTGCCACATAATAGGAGATGCGGTTCTTACTCTAAAGTCATGCGTGAGATGACATCAAATGTAGTCAGGCCAGCTTGGTCAAAGTTATCCTTGTAACGTCCCATCTTAATGGCATCCAGCCATTCGTGGGCATTGGAGAGTGAAGGGAAGTCAGGGGGTGAGTTGCTCAGTAGATGTTGGGACGGTCTGTAAAGAAGAAGAGAAGAGGGACACTTCAAAGAGCACAAGAACGGACTGCGATATGCTCAGCATCAGCCATTCAAAATGCTGCAGGAGAAGTAGTGAAGTACCTGACTTTTGAAACGTGCAAGAGACACTATGGAGAATTGATGCCAACCACAGTTCTGCCAGATACTTCTGCCAAGGAGCCCCAAAGTCTTAGATGGGTTTATTTGTGCTTTCTACTGGTGCACCTGATACTTGAAGAGATTTTCAATGGAATTTAAACCATGTTGCTAAAGGAGGCTCTTGTTATTCCTCTTCTAAAATACTATATGTTTTGCTTTTCTTCCTCTCAGTTTTGGATAGAAATAAAGGCACCTTTATGCATTCAAAGTTGTTTTTAAAAAAAAGCTATGTACAACTAAAGATTCCTCTCTTCTTTCTCGGCTCTGGATGAAAGTTTATAATACCCATGGGAAAATGTCTCCATGCCAACAGGATGGACTTCCTTCCTCACTTCTGAATTCATCTAATCTTGGCTGCATCTTTCCCCAGGGAAATCCTCTTTGTTGACCCCAAGTTTTTAGTTGTATAAAGCTGAGAAAAACACATGGGAACATAGGAATTTCTAAAGCATTATTATCAGCTTTTCTGGTTCCACGATCACCTCGTCACCACCAGAGGCAGACCTCTTTTTACCAATTTCATGTTTTCACCTTTGCTCATTAGACACTGTGATTAGTTCCAAGACCCACACCTTGCTAAATCCACAAGCCATTGCCCTCAAGAATTTTCCTAATTCAACTGTTCACTTAATAAACACAGAATCTGAAATCAAGCACTCTATTAATAGAGCAAAATAATAATCACCAGCTGCATAGTGGACTGAGAGTAGGAATTGAGCCACAATACTCTTGTTTCCACCTTAACTCACCTCTTATGAATTCTCTACCATTTCAGTCTCACTCCTTCTCTTAGCAATAAAAAATAATACTAATATACTCTTATTATGTGTTGTAGGATAATGTTAGAGTCATGCAAAACATAGCTACGGCTAGCACCATTATATTTACTTTTTTTCTAAGCTAACATGGATATAAACTTGGGAAAGAATGTGATGCTATTGATGTAGACTTAGAAACAAGAGATAAGCTTTGGCTTCTATGGGTGAACAGAAGAAATTAGTTGTATATAGCCCCTATATAGGCAGACAACTAATTTCTCCCTTTCACCCATAGAAGCATGCCCATATGATTAACTCATCCACCACCACTACTGCAAAACATTTCTCATCATGACAAATGCATTTTACTCCTGCCTTTACTGGCCGTTTGCTATTGGTGTCCATGCATTTGATTCCCTTCACTAATTTTACCCCTTGGAAAGTATTTAAATATAGGGTTCTATGTAATAAGAGTTTGCATACTTTGTGTTGACTCTACATGTACAACTGGTATTAAGAACTTTTTGATTATTGTTTTCTTTGTCCAGAGGAAGCATCAGATTCCACATTAATACATAGAAGGCATGCTTGATTTCTAAATTTCAAAACGCAGCTCTTCTATCATCCCCTCCAATTTGTGGATTACACACTTCCCTGATGCTCCCTTCCTACCTGCTATTTCCTGTGCCAGTTGCTTTGAGAGCAGATGGTTTGCGAATCACCTTATCCAGGGCATTGACTATCTGCTCAAATTTGGGCCTCTGGACCCGTTCTTTTTGCCAACAATCCAACATCAGCAGGTGCAAAACTGTAGGGCAGTCTGGAGGTGGTGGAAGACGATAATCCTGGTCGATAGCATTGATTACCTACAACAAAGAAAGAAAAGCATAAGGACATGCTCTCAGCGGCATATACATAAATGTTATCCAAAAAGTAAATATCTAGTTCAAAGCATGTACTTTTAGTGTTTGGTCCACATTAAAACTTACATCCTGATTGGACATGTCCCAGTAGGGTCTCTCTCCGTAGGACATAACTTCCCACATTACAATGCCATAGCTCCAGACATCACTTGAGGATGTAAATTTGCGGTACTGGATAGCCTCTGGAGCTGTCCAACGAATGGGAATCTTGCCACCCTATAATTTTAAAGGAAAAGAAGAGCAGTATGCATCAAACAGCTCTCAGTTCAAAACAAGTCCACTGATATTAAGTCAGTTCTTAGATTTAAAAAAGTAAGCTAATTGTTTTAGAAGAGCAGAAAGAGACTCCTAGTAGTAGAACTGAAATTCCTACAGAGTGCATTCCAAAACAATGGCAGCTTCATTATATAAAACTTGCGACAATCACAAGAAAGACTATGTTTGCTGTCTTGAATTTTTATAAAAATAATAAAGGTATAAATTAAAAAAGTAAATACCATTAAAATGTAGCTAATTCCTCAGTATAAAGAAAAATAAATCATATTTTCCCACTTTCTTTAGATGACTGATCACTTTAGCAGACAGACTCAGAGATGGTCTGCTCAGAGTCCCTTGAACCACGAGACGGGTGGCAAATAAATTTGATAAATAAAAATAAGACAACACTGAAATATAGCACAATGCAAACCCAGAATCCTGCCTGATTATTACAGATTCATGAAAAAGTATTTTCTTATCTAAGAACTTACCAAGGCCCCAGTGTAGGTTGGGTTTGAAGCATCATCTTCCAAGAATCTTGACAAGCCAAAATCTGACACTTTGCAAACCAAGTTGCTGTTGACCAGGATATTACGGGCAGCCAAATCCCGGTGAACATAATTCATATCTGCGAGATAACGCATGCCAGCTGCTATGCCCCGCAGCATGCCAACTAGCTGCAACATGCTGAACTGACCTTCCTTTTGCTGTAAGTTACAAACAAGAAAGAAGAGCTTCGATGACATATTAGTATATAAATGTTTTCTAATTTCTCACCTGCATCAGTAGTGTGACAATCCCCATGCAGACGGAATAAGAAGATACTAAATAATTGTAGCTTGGTGCAAGATTCAATTGGACCTGACATGTGTTATAGGAAAAGACTCAAGAAGCTATTAGCTTTTCTGAATTTACCATTTCCAATCTAGTTCTTTCTAAAGTGCAATATTTGTGCTGGGCTTTTGCAGGTAGAGCTTCTTGTTTTTCTCTATTTAAAAAAAATCACCATCACAGGGCAGCATTAATTCAATCCTGATCTCTGCCTGATGCGCTTTCTGTTTGGAAAGAGTATTTTGGGATCAATCTCTAGAGTGTGACAGCTCAAAACCAGGCACAGCAACTTCAGTGGAAATTGGATAAAGATGTTAGAAGTGAAAAAAGATTAGCAAATAAATACAACAATATGGAAGCTTCAGGAATCTTAAAGAGCTGGAGATACTAAGAGATTATATTACACTATATATATTGAAAGCAGTGAAAAGATAAGCAGTTTAGAGGCTTTATAGAGGTGTGATAAACACCTGGTGCGTTTAGCAATGTTGTCAAATTAAATGTATTGGAAGTAATTAATATCTTCAATAAAAAGGGGGCCACTCAAAAGGAAATCACTTATGACTCTAAGAATTTCGATCCCCAAGTAAGTAAAAGGGCTTTATATGCTTTGCAAATATTTCACAAGTAATTGAAACCTTGGAGGAACACTGCATTTCAATAACACCAGCATCACATTGGATTTATAAAGCCACTAAAATAAATGACTCTAGGCAGCACCAAGTATTAAAACATCATTAAAAAATCGAAATACAAATCTATACAATTCAACAAAACCTCCTGCTGTGGTAAAACATGCATTAACTTTAATGAGTAGATTCCTTCAAGCCCTTGCGTTTTTTTCAGGCTTACAGAGAAAAAAGAATTTGGCTGATTCAATTAGTAGCAGAGCAGAGATGTGCTCGAGAAAGATCCAAAGTACTTCACCAACTCATGTGTGATGTTACTTCTGAAACCAAAGCAAAACATGATCTCTAAATGTTTTGAAAAAGAGTTATTGAAGAAAAACGACGAGATGCCACCCACATCTCACTGACCAACATGGGTGGAATGAACCAAGAGGACTTTGGGAATAGCAGCATTTGCAATTTCACTCCTTCCTACCCCTGGCCTGATTTTCCCACTCTCTCTAGTAGGAGCTTCTATCCTGGTATTATATTTCTGGCATTAAAAGCTGCAAAGCACATTTGGAAGATGCTGAGATAGTTGTATAATTTTTGATCCTTATTTACATGAGAAGCTGACGCTCCGGGAAAATCCTAGTTTGAAAACAGCAGAGGACTCCTTTTCTTTTAAAATCACAGGCAAATAGGAATATGAATATTCGGGATCCTTTTATTGTAAACTGGATTTTTAAATCATGAGTAATTGGAAAAGTAATTTAGATTGCCTAAATTGGCAGAATAGAAGTATATTCAATTAAAGCATCTCTTCATTTGGCAATCTGATTCAAGTGCATTAGCAGCTTTGAAAACACATGAATTAATATGGAATTTTGAAACCTGTTTCCACACCATAAAAAAAATACATTCTTGTTTCCACAACTCATTGATGAGCACAACTTACACTGGCCTTCATTGGAAGGAGTCCAAAACAGTCACTAGTATAACTAGATTTCTAATATTACCGAACAGAAGATCTTCAGGCTATAAAATTTATTTTGGAAACTTGGAATATTATTGAGATCTGATATAAGAGGTAAGTAGGTCCAGTGAGATCAATAAAATGTCTGAATAAAACAAAAACAATCTAAATCTTAAATTGTATTTATTACATTTTAAATTAAATATCTCAATGTCAGTGATTCTAACTCTAATCAGAACTAAATCTCTGTCCAATTCATCAAGTTTGGTTGGTCATTTAATTTTAATTAACATTAATCAATGTTTAAAAAACAGATGAGGTAAATAGGATATTTCCCACTAACTACAGCTATCTAAAAAGCTACTGCTAACTCTGAAGTTTCCATTTTTAATATTCCAATATACATATTTTCCAATATACAAAAGCTACTGCATTTAAAAATATTATTTAGACATAAAGTGTTTTAATCTATGGCAGTTTGCAAACTTTGATAATAACATCAAAAAGCTGTTCCAGGATATGAATTCTTGATTGTGAATAGAATGCAACAGTTAATTATTGGGAAATTTTGAATTAATATTAGTATGAACATTATATGCATGCCTATTATGTATACAAAGAATCAATTACATCGGATTAAACATAACTTGAGCAAAAGTTCATTCCTTATACTCTAAAATTAAGGATTTTATATTTTTATTGATGATTGATTATCAATTGATTGTTTCCTAATATGATTTGATCACTTATTGGTACCCTATGACTATCATTAAGTATTGTACCTTATGATTCTTGCTGAATATATCTTTTCTTTTATGTACACTGAGAGCATATGTACCAAAGTCAAATTTCTTGTGTGTCCAACCACACTTGGCCAATAAAGAATTCTATTTTGTAATAGATTATGATATGAATACTCTTTAAAAATATTATTGCCCTGATTTTATTGTAAAGACATTTGGCTACCTATTGAAATAATAATCAGGATATATAATGTTTGAATAGTGTTTACTATTCTTCTCTGAATCTTTCAGTTAAGAAAGAATTAATATCTTGACAGAAGCTGGTGGTACACTGAAATTAGTCTAATGGTCAATTTAATATAAAATACATTTATACATCTAAATTACATTAGAATTTGGGAATATTAATAAATGTTAAGAAAATATGTGTATCATTGTACTCAAACCTAAATGATATTGTAAAAATTATAGTACGGGCACAGACCCATACAGAGATTAGGAATCTGAGCAGATTCTTTAGTGATGTGAAAAAGGATAACAACAAAGATAATAGATGCTAACATACTTTTTTGGTTTAGATCTCAAGATGGAACAAATGTAGCCATAACTAACTTGGTATCTGTGACTGTGTGTGCACGCATATCGTTATATGCTTGATCCCAAGAGGAAAAGCATTTATTTTGATCTTGTTGTGGCAACTATATAAAGGAGAACAAAACACTTAAGCAATAATAAGCGTCCACTGCCAGATGAATGTCTAAGAAACATTTGGGATAATTTATTATGATAAAAAACCAATTTGTAAGATTAGAGTATGATTAGGGATGCATATAATCATTTTAATTTATTCTGTTTTGAAACTGCAGATAAACAACAAATTATTATGTTATTCATTGCCTATGATTTTGATAAGTTTGTTTTGTATAATTCTTAATTAATTTAACAAGGTAACACATTATGAATGCCTACTATGTATTGTTGAATATTTAATATTATAAGACACTGGCTTCATCCTTCCCTACATCTGGAAATCTTATTCAACAATTCCTTTGAGTTCTGAGTTTTTGTTAATGACACTACCAATATTAAAGTATATTTTAAAACTATAAATATGCCACAACAGATGCAAGCATAGAACATTCAGTTCAGTTTCTTTAGAAGCATACATTCATTTTTAAATGAATATATTCACTAGAATATATAGAAGATTATATCTTCTGTGCTTGCATATGAACTCCAGAGTCCATGTCTGTATACTGTGATATGTGTATAAAGTGCAAAAGTTTTTCCCCAGCTTTTTGTGGCCCTGTGAGGTTCAAGCTTGTGGCAAGGGCCATTTTGTGTGGTTTCGCAATTCTGGTTAGGCAGGGGGTTGGATTAGATGACCTCAAAGGTCCCTTCTTCCAATTCTGTAAATCTGTTAAATTGTTAAATATTTTAAACCTGTTGCTGGTGCCATTTTCTGTACTTTTCCATTATGTGTGAGTCAGTACAGCTGCTTTTACATGGTGTCTGAGTCAGTTGTGTTGTTTTGTGTTGTGTGTGTGTAAAGTATAAAAGCATGCCCACCCGGTCACCTGACATCCAAGCCACACCCACAAAATAAGCCACACCCACAGAACCGGTAGGAAAATTTTTTAGATTTCACCCCTGATATCACACCATCCCTTTTCAGAATAAGCAATATTATGCAAAGTGCAGAAAAGGAGTAAGAAGAATAAGTCAATGAAATTAAATCCGTTGAACAAGGAAAGAAAGAAAAATAAACTAAATCTAGTTTATAACAAAATCATTCATGCCTATGTATTTCTCCATATCATGCCAACCTTGCCCACCATAGTTGCTTTTACAGCAGTGAATCATTGCTTGGTATGTTGCCTTTTGTGTTTTAAAATTCTTGCCTCTTTCTTTGGGGTGACTGCAATACTCCATCCAGTCATGATTTCTCGTTCTGCCTCTTCTTGGCCCATTCAGTCTTCCTTTCTTCCTTTGTTTCTTTTTCAATTTGATCCTCATTCATTCTCTTCATACAAACGCACCTATGCACTCATTCCATATTTGTCACTTGCTTTTGTATTCAATCCATGTGCATTTCAGCACCTGTTTGCTCTAGTCCCTAACTATATCCCCATTGCATTCAAGTTACTTTTATTATCTTCTGACATTACCAACTCTCATTTTCATATAACAAAGAAGAAGAAGAAGAAGCACATTTTATACATAATCATTTTTATTTTTGGAGAGAAACATTCCTTCCAATATATATACCACCCGGGGTGGGCTCCTCTTACCTTCCCTACTGGTTCGGGGTCGTGTCAGAAGTGCGCAGGAAGCTTTGCGCATAGGATTCTTTACAAGGTAATTTCATCCCGGAGGACTGATTTCCAGCGGGAAGACCAGTTCGGGGGCATGGCTAGCCAGCTGACGCTACTGGTTCAGTGAGCGTGGGCCAATTTACACTACTGGTTTTAGAGAACCGGTTCGAAACGGCAGCAACCCACCATTGATACCACCCATTGTCTTTCTTCAAATTTCTTCTTTCAATTCCCCATATTTAGTAATATTTTATATACAGAAATTCATCGCCTTCTTCTAGGTTTTTCCATTTATGTATAACCTAAAACACGCCATCCTTCCTTGTCAAACACAATCACTTGGATTTGCAGTACATGGTAGCAGAAGGAGGAGACTCTTAACATTTACAGCAAATAATTTTATCTTATCATAATATAGCATAAATATAACCCAACATAAGCTTCATACAAAAGCCTATAAGTGTTTACATCCTCAACCAACACCTCTCCAATGCTCCAACACCAAAAGCATATCTATAAATACATTATGCAGATGGAAATATGATTTTATTTTGTTTTATTCCCTGCTTAGTGCTGAAGCCTACCAGACTTCCAAGGACAGTATGTAATGCTTCCATTATATACTGTCCTTATCATATTCAGCAATCAACCTTCAACTGCAGCCTCACATAAATGTCTCAAAATTTCATGTATCATTTCTCTTCATAATCAAACATACAATAAACATATTCAGATTCATGTATTTCTCAATGACTTGCTGAAGAGCAAATATCTGGTCTCCCTTCCGAACCTAAGGCTGCAAATGTTACCTCTCCTAGCCCTTCATTAGAATTCTGCCAACACCTTGCCAGGCATATTTAACAACTCAAACCAATGTAATTTGTACAGTCACTCTTGTTTCCATTCCTTTCACATAGGGGACTCAAACCAGCAGTCTTCCAAATGTCAAGTAGAGATGCAGCCTTCACATCTGCTTTACACAAATCATTCAGCCACTTCACAAGCAAATCACATCTCAATTTTAACATTTCTCCAGGTAACCTATCTACAATTTTGTAGCCCTACCGTTTTTCAACATTCTTGCAGCATTATTTATTTTAAATTGAATTAAATTAAAATATTTAAAGCATTTAATTCCACTTTTGACACATTACTGTTATTTTTATAAATTCTCATTCATAATGAGGCCCTTCCCCCGTTAACACATATGCCAAATAAAGAGAACTTTTTCTAAGCAGATTCTCACCCATCACCATTTTATGTGTAGAGTCTCTGAAGAATCCAGCCACGTTTCTGTACTGCACTGTCGGGGGGGGGGGGGGGGGGGGGGGGGGGGGGGGGGGG
>JANHFT010002518.1:0-20616 GCA_032467955.1 Pseudoxenodon macrops
TATTGATTGCATGTAATATTCTAATTTTCTGAGATTGTGGATTTGGGGTTTTCATGAGCTGTAAGCCATAATCATCAGAATTATGACAAATCACGGCTTGAACTGTCTGGCTTTGCATGTAATGAGCTATCTCATATACAGTATTAGTTTCACCTTTTAAGTTGCATTCCTGAAATAAATGAACTTTTGCACAATATTCTAATTTTTGAGTTTCACCTATAGATCTTTCCCAGGGAGTCTACCATTTTTAAGCTATGAGATAAATTTCAGATAGTCAAATTTGCTGGGTCAGAGTTGCAAATTGGTACCTATTGTATTTGAGAATCAGTTACTACAAATGGAATCTCCAAGTCTATTGTGACAAATGTTCTGCTTAAATCCCATTTGAATACAGTTTCCCTTTGAAGAAAAGAAACAGATTGATGCAGAATAGGAATGGAGCATTGACATTGTGCTCTCCCCATGATCTCTTACCATCTTATCTCTTAGCAATAGACCCACCTCTGCCTTTCCTCCACTTCAGACTAGTAACTAAGCCAAACCCCCCCCCTTTTTATTGCTGTTAGATTTCTTGCAGTTAGTTTTAAGTCTTACTTCAATCGAAAAACCCCTATGCATTTACATAAGTTTCCTAAATTTCTTCTCATTTTTTTCCTCCCAATTGGATTGGGATATGATTGTTCTTTCAGTATTTAGAGGACAGAATAGTGGATAGTAGTGAAAGCTGTTTGACTTCTTGCTATTTTAAAATCTTGCCCTTGCAGCACAATGTTTTGCCATTACTGGTAGCAGACCAGACTGGTAATGCTTCTTCAGACACATCATCGTACTATTAGAATTACTGTACAATGCCCTACCTCCTCCTCTGTGTTCATTGTTTTATAGAGTAAGTTAGATTGCTTAGGCAGGGCTTGAGTTGCTTCCTGTTCCTGATAAAATAAGGGGACATCAGTATATAACTGGAAGATATACTGTAGGTGTCTTTGCTTCCTTCTTTGCCTTCTTGTGTTGGAGTATTATAAACTTACCTCTCTCTGAGGACTGATGCAGCTTTCAAAAACATCCTCCTCTTTCATTAGCAACCCTTCTCAATTGTAATAGAGACCTCAGAGTCTTGTGGAGCCATGAAGCGTTCCTTATTTCTTGCCAAAGATGACAGTCTTGACATCTGTATTAGTAGTAACAAGACCATTAGCCATGCTGTACCTCGTCTTTTTATCTACCTCTGAAAAAAGCAGAGATCTTGCTTTAGCTGACTTATGTCCTTAACTGCCAAAAATGCCCATTTAATTTGGGAGAAATCACAAGAGGCAGAGTCAGTTACAATTCTGACCCTAATGCCTCTGCCTCCTTTCATTCTAGGGACAGCAATACCACACATCATGAGGGCAGAAAAAGAGATACAAGGTAAGAAAGAAAATAACGGATTGTGGATAAAAGTTAGCCTGACAGTTTGACCAAAGTGGGTCTGCCTCTAGTTTAGGAGGAGAACATATGAATTCAATTATTGTATTGGGACAATGTGGGTCCTGAAACATTTTGTAATCTAATATGTAGAAAACACACAAACAAAGACAAGACACAGTGATTTAGATAGAAAACAAAAGTTTTCTATTGAAATAATAATTAAAATTAAACTAATTGTAATTGAAGGCATACAAGAATAATGAATTGGGAATGAATCTTGAGTTTGTTTTTTAAAATGAAGAAATATGTTGGAAAGGGAATGGACAGATAAAAAAGGTACTATCTAACATAGGAGTCACCAGCCCCCATCCGTGGACCAACACCAGTCTGTGGTATGCCAGAAATTGGGCTGCATAAACAAGCGAAGGCCTATTCACAGAATGCAGGCAGCACACAAAACCACACCCCTCCGGCCCATGGAAAAACCCTCTCCACAGAGAAACTTCCCTGGTGCCCAAAAGGTTGTGTGGGGCTGATCTAAAGGGAAAGCATAAGTGATGAAAGATTAATGTTAGGTCAAGTGAAGTTGTAGCAATACATTCTCATCTTTCCCTCTTTCATCTGTGGGCAGCTGATTCATCACATCCTATTAGATGAATCAAACATCTTCTCTTTTCAGTTTGCTGTTTATGTATACAACAGCATTAAAAAAAAAAAAGTATGGCTGCTATGGTCATACCAGCACTTGCAGGATGTGAGAAGCTCTGGTGGCGCCATAGCTAGAATGCAGTATTGCAGGCAAATTCTGCCCTTAGCCAGGAGCTTGATCCGGACCAGCTGAAGGTTGACTCAGCCATTCATCCTTCTGAAGTTGGTAAAACGAGGACCCCAATTGTTGGGGACAATATGCAAACATTGCAAAACACCCAGAGAGTGTTCTAAAGCACTATGGAGCAGTATATAAGTAAGTGCTATTGCTATTAGAACGTATTTTGTGATTTGATCTGTATTTAGGAGACTGAATTGGAGGTCAGTCTCCTTAAATCACATAGGTCCATTTGTGGACTTGCTTTCTCAAAATAAAACTTTAGATTTTCTATGTCATATTTAAGTATTAAAATAGCTATGTATAAAGCCATGAGACTTTATTTTTATGGCCTATGAAAAGCAACCATGTCCAGACAAATTTATAGTCTATTTTTGTTTCATAACTTGCATATAATTTCACATACAATTGGATCATTCATATTTTGCATAGCTTCATTATTCTTTCACTATTTGTTTTTGGAACTGTTTGTATGCTGTATACTTTCGTGGCTCCAGATAGCTTACAATCATAAAAACATAGTAATATAAACTAATTAAAAGCAACCAGTACTACAGCAAAACTCTCCACCTAATTGGTATTTTGCTCACCAGATGTTTTGAGGAAAAATGTATTGTAATTTTAATGCTTTCCTAAATCTTTAAAGAAGGAGGCTATCATGATCTTTTGTGGGAGGGCAAGCTTTCTCAGAGTGGGAGGGCTGCTACCAAGTAGTTAATTTTTGAGCCCCTTCCCCTCTAGCTGAACTTAAAGAGCTCCCTCCTGGCTAACAAATATTGGGTGGGCAGAATTAGTGCAGAATAGGTGGTCCTGAACATAACAAAAACTGGAGCTGTGGGGTATGTTACATAGATAATGATCAATCTCTTGGATTGGATCCAGAAGCTCAACAGCAGCCAGTACAGTTCCAGCAACATAATTGCTACTAAATTGTTTTCCAATGGGCAGCCAATAGGCAGCTACATTATCCAACAGCTATAGAGGACTTAAGGGCAGTCTGAAGGAGAGCAAATTGCTGTTGTCTAATAACAAGGCTGGTAATCATGGTTTTCAGTGCCTCCTTGTTCTAGTAATTTCACAACTCGTGGACCACCAAAGCTGGTCAAAGGCTCTCCTTGCAAAGTCTTCTACCTGCTACTCTAGCCAGAAGTGTGAATCCAGGTTAATATGCAAGCTGTATACCTGTTCTTACAGGAAAATGCAACCCATCAAGAACTGTAGATGGAATAGTTTTACTATTGCTGCATTATTTTAACTCTGCTACTTTTAAGCAACTTTTAAGATTCCATACTTAGAATAAGCCATTCCGTACCTAAATAAAATATTTTAAAGATAACCTTTCTAACCTATTAACTGTTTCACTTAGGGCAGAATTCTAAGTTGTTCTTTCTACAGGAGTATAATATTTTAATTTATTTATAATTTATTAATTTTATATGCCGCCCATCTCATTGATAAGAAGACACTTCATCAAAAATGTATGAAAATATTCTGTTTAAGTGAATCAGTGTCATTTTTGTCTACTACCAGTAGAATATTTTTTTCAAGTACCCATTCTATTCTATCTCCCTGGGTAAAGTTTCCCTATCCAAATACTAACCATGGTCTGTTGATTCAAGCTCAGTTAATTTTTGACTGAATAAAGAAAGAACTAATGAAATAGGTAGCAAGAAATGTATGAAATCCAGGATAGTTCATACTACCTGCTTTGTAATTAGAGGTTAAATAAATAACAGATAAATAACAGATTAACAGAGTTGGAAGGGACCTTGTAGGTCATCTAGTCCAACCCCCATTCTAAGCAGGAGACCCTACAGAGACAGGCAGACCAGTCTCTTCTTGAAAGCTTCCAGTGATGAAACTCCCACAACTTCTGAAGGCAAGGATAGAAAGTGATCGAGGTGTATCTTCACATTTCACCACAGTCAGGCAGAATGATCTTGACTCACTTTTAGCATTGTCAGAGAGTTACTGTGACGATTTAAAGGGAAAATCTACACACCCAACAAATTGGGTTTTTAAATAAGTCAATAGTATGAAATAAAATAAAAAATACCTTGTTTAAAGTTGCTTAAAAACAGACCTGGATTTTAAATTAAAAAAACATACACTCATCTGGGATCATTCCAATTATCAGTAAGTATTAGAATGTAATTTATGTGAACATAAACATTTATAAGAAACACAGTGCTGTATAATATATATTGTAACATATATTTAAATATTCATGCTGATAATGCCAAATATTATTTACTAAAACATACTAAAATTATTCTGTTTTGTCTTTCAGGAAAAAGCCATCTGTACCAGTATAGAAGCCTGAACAACTATTTCATGATGAACATAGATGATGAAGAAAATATGAGTAAGGTGTACTCAGTATGGTTTCTGCAGGGTACTTCTGTTAAATCCCCTTTCATAGAGAGAAAACTTCCTTTCAGGTTTTTAATGAAATCAGGAGGATTTTTCCTATTTTTTGTTGTATGAAGTAAGATACAGTGTCAGCATTTAAGCATATGGAGCAGTCTCTGAAGTGTACATTAGTACCACTGAATATGTGGTCTATTTACTTCACTAAAGATTTAGTTGCTTTGGTTTGAATGAATATACAGGATGCATATTAACTGACAGTTAGTTAGTTAGTTAGTTAGTTAGTTAGTTAGTTAGTTAGTTAGTTAGTTAGTTAGTTATATTTCATATTTCTGGAACCAGGGGCGTGATGGCTCAACATTTAAAGACAGCTGGAAAGCTGACAGCCCGGGTTCGCAACCCGAATGCCATACAATGGGATGAGCTCCTGTTCCCCCCCAGCTCGTACCCACCTAGCAGTTTGGAAGCATGCAAATGCTAGTAGATTAATAGATATCACTTTGATAGGAAAGTGACGGTATTCTGTGTGCCTTTGGCATATAGCCAAAGTCTATGGACAATGCTGACTCCTTCAGCCAAGAAATAGAGAAGAGTACCACATCCTAGAATTGGACACAACTGGACAATTGAAACTTATACCTTTACCTATTTCTAGACCTCTTTGAGCTTATAAGTAGGCATGCATTCAATTATGCTCTTACTCTTGATCAAATTATATGCATAATGATATGTTTTTATTTATTTTGTAAAACTTCGTTATACCCAGTTTTCTATTTCTTCTAGTTTTTAAAACCAGTTTTACCCCTTCTAGTAAAGCATAAGATATTAAATATGAAAAGTTGTAGATCATCATTTATTTCGATGAAAATAGCAACATTTTTGTTAAACTATTATGTTCAAAGTCATCTGATTATCATACAATAATTATGATAATCATAATTATATTATATTTATATAATCATCATATGATCTTTTCTCACCTTATGATTTTTTTAAATTATTTCAGCCATTTTTATCAAGATTTCTCATAGCTTGCTATAGAAGCTATGATTACTGTAGTCTTTTGTTCAGGGCTTTAGCTACCATTTCCCCCCCCCTGCAGAGATGTGAAATAACTGCAGCTGCAATATCCCTGTTCCCATATTTAATTTATGTACATCTGAGAAAAAAATAAAATATTTTGAGAAACATTTCTTACAAGAAGATTCTTTAATATATTTGAAATGCCAATATCACTTATTTGGAATCTGTGTTACAAAGGAAACCTTGTCTCACCTACTAATTTTTATTACAGAGATCTAGGTAGCTTACAGTAAACCAACAGCAACCAAATGTGGGATCAAAATCTGCAAAGAGGTGAACTTGGTCTTCGGACCTAAACCCTATCCCTTTTATGCATATGTATATTCTAGGTTAGGTGAGCTTTGCCTTCCAGAATCAGAAAACAAACTCTTTTCTGCTTCTAGAAAAAGATCTGAGGCTCTAGATTTTATTTTCTGCCTCAGTAAGAAACAGATTCTCCCAAGCTCTGAAGCCCACAAAAAAGAAACTCTTAGACTATATATGGGCTGAATGGGAGTGAACAGAATGATCCTACTAGTTCCATGCTCTCAGGTTGGGTTGTGCATGTCATATAAAAGGAGCTTTCAGTTCCTAAAAAATAGATCTTTCCTTGAGGTTACCAAAATAGCGCTCCAAATCCTGTCCATTGCATGCAAAATTCAATGTATATTTTTCATTTTTATTTTAAAAAGTGATTTTTTGAGAACGCTTTGTGTGTGTGTGTGTGTGTGTGTGTGTGATGAGTTTTGTATTTTATTTTAGACATGCCAAAAGAAATATTAAATATATTTATTTTAGATGATAGTATTAAATAATATACTTTAACTGATTGCTATTGTTCTGTAAATATGACTTTGTCCTTCACTTGACAAAAGGTGCAAAAACAGAAGACTTATAGAGATCTCTGATTACCAGGGAGAAAATCATATATATTTTCTGCAAAATCAATAGGCCCATACCACTAGGTTTTCCATTTTTATATGTGTGTATGTGCTTCTTGGTTTAAGTGTTAACACTGAATTTCTTTTGTTCAATTATATATCAGTAGAACTTTCTATGTTACAGCATAATGGTAAACTATATTTGTGTGTTTAAACTTACCTGTTAAAATTCCATGTATGGAAATGCCTCATTCAATATTGAGAGAAGGGGGTTGCAAATAAATCTTAAAATACTGGAAAGGAAAAAAGACTTTTGTAGGCTAAATAAGGTTTGTATTTCAACACAATTTTCTTTTTTAAAACTTTAAAATAGCTATTGCTATTTTACAATTACAATTTACAAAATCTATTGCTGTTTGTACAATTAACTTCGATAATGATGTTGTTGCCACTATTGTCCACTTTGGTAAGAAATTATACTAGAAGAGCAGGTTTCTTATTTAGTTAAATTTTCTAATCACATTTTAATATTTATTATGATTTGCAGCAATATGAATTAATGTTTGTTATATGAAGTAAGATATAGTGACACGGTTTAAGGATAAGAGGCAGTTTCCTGGAGTGCAAAATAATTCACAGCAAAATATTGGCAATTGATTGATATTGTTAATAATTATTTAAGGTCCAAGCAGTGATTGATGGGAAAATAAGTATTTGGAATGTATCAAATATGTACTGATAATATTGGGAAAATGCAAATGGTCTGAGATTTTTTTTTTAAAGCATTGAAAGACCTAAAGCTTTTCGTATTGAGTAGGATTTGAAAGATGAAATCTCAGAAATGTTTCTTTGGGAAAGAATATTAATTTATCAATTCCAATTCATAAGAAATAAAAGGAATAGTGCAATAAAAAAGATTTATTATTGCAATATTTATATTTTTAGGAAAGCATGTATTCATAAATAAGAATGATTTTCTAAACAGGAAAGCTTCAGAAATCTGTGATGTTATCATTGTGTTTATAGGATCAGATTGCAAAAATAGTTAATAACGACTAACTTTTATAGAGTGGAACAATTTGCACTGAAACCAGTGTATTTGCTTCTGATTATTCATACAGAGTTTATATTAAGGTATGTACATGTGTAATTAGAATCTATAGAGGTGGGAGGACATATCAAATCCTTCCTAGATATATTGTATCTGACCTTGTCTAGGCATTGTGCTATTGAGCTGAAAAGTCTACCCCTCCCCCTTTGAAAGTGCATGGAGCCTCACCCTACACATTCAAAATGGATGAAAATGATATTAAATATTGGGCTGTTATAGAAATGCTGAAATAATAATTAATGTCTCTCTTATTTATTTTAAAGAGCCTATGGGCAGACATATTTATTATTTATCTTAAATAATTCAAGCAAATTCAAAAATATTTTCTAACAACTCAAAATGTTGAAGGTAAAACATTCCTTTGGTCCAGTGATAATCAAATTCACATATTTGATAGTCTATCTTAAAACCATCTGAAACTTTCAAAACTATTTAATTGACATTTTTATTGGGACAAAAATATTCTAAACATGTACAGTCTCCAAATTACATCATATGAATATAATGCTCTAAATGTGTTTTATCTGGATACTATCTTCTATCAAATTGTCCCTTGAGGTAAAATATAGGATATGGTGAAACATATTGCAAAGGAATTCGTTCTTAAAAATACGAAACTATTTGTAGCTTTATTTTATTTGCCTTTATTGTAAAAGTATTATATCTTGCTTTTTAACTTGTATGTTTTACCAATCTCTTTCTATCCAGCTTCTTCTAATTTTCTGTTCTTTTGAGCACCGAAAGGAGTAACCTATCAAGCTTTTGTTGGAGGATGTTATAAATGAAAATTTAATAGCCATTCCATCAGCTTTGTCAACTAGGTGAAGTGGTGTGTGCATGTTTTAATTGCTAGGTTTAAAACAAATTTAAATATGTTATCCAGGAGATCAAATGTTTGCATGTATAGCAGGCATTTAAAAACATCTGTCTTTAGAATATTTTTCTCCAGCAAAACAGAATATTATTTTACATTAGATTCCTTGCAGCATTTAGCTACATCGAATTTAAAATGTAGTGTCTCTTTTTTTTTTTTTAAAGGCAATGAATTACTGGGTTACAATTAAGACATTTAATATCTTGTTTTAACAAAAGAATAACAAAGAAAGCATTATTTAAAAATCACGCATTACTATATATACCTGTGATGGCGAACCTATGGCACACGTGCCCAAAGTGGCAGTCGGAGCCATGTCATCTGGCATGCGTGGCATTGCCTGTTCCTCTTTCAGGTTTCTGGCACGCATGCATGCGCAATGATCAGCTAGCCTTCATGCGTGCAGCAGTGCCAAAAACTGGAAGAGCTGGTCTTCCGTTTTGTGTCGTGAGCATTTGTGTTCGCCAACTAATCATCGCACGTGCATGCATGCCAGTAACTGGAAGACTAGCTGGCCGACCCGCATGCATGTCCCAGAAACTGGAAGTTTATTTTCCGGTACGTGCATGCCCCCTAGGCAGCTCCTCTTCTGGGTTGCGGCACAGATGAGCACGCACGCACACTCCCTTTTCGACACTTGGTGCCGAAAAGGTTCACCATCACTGATATATACTGTAAGTATAAAATTCACATCATTTTTGCAGTACTGTAGTATGTATTGTAAGGTTTCTAGCTTGAAGAGAAGTTGGTAATCCTTTGCAGCATTTAAAGACTACTTAACTCAAATTTATGTTTTAAACTATTTATTTAAAAGATGTATATCCAACTTGACAGCTTAAATCCTGAAAATAGGTCATATGCTGTCTTTTTGTTTGTTTGCTCAATCTCACAGAGCAACTGGTGACAGATAATGCTGCGATAAGAGAGAGAACACTTGAACAGCAGAAAGTGCCCTAAATGTTCTTCATTAGGACTAATCTTTGGAATTAAAAGGAGCCTTCTTTCTCTGTCCTCACCTGCCTACAAATGGCAAAGTTACCAGAGCTGATAGAGCTATTTGCGAGATTAACTCATGACAATAGCCCTGGAATGAGTCAAGAAGCCAAAATGACTATTAGAGAATTCTCACTAAATAAGCTTTAAAAAGCATAAAAAGGGTGTTGCAGTTGGAGTAGTATGTCCTGCTGTTCTTAGGAAGTAGTCAAGGAAATAAGAGGATGTGAACTTTCTCCCGCCCAATAATATTTAACTTCCGTTGTTTCCCTAATGATCTGCCTGTATTGTATGCTTTTGACATCTGCCTTTAAAGATTAGTCCATTTTTCTGCTATTTCATGTAATCTTTTTATTCTTTTTTATGAAGCCTTTTTAATTTTATTCAATTGTTCACATATATTTCATTAGTATAATTCTAACATCCTAGTCCAATCTATATAATGTCATAATAACTTGTGATGTCTGTGATGGAAGGATTGTTCTTTTTATACATTGATTTCCAGTTTGAGATGACAGCTGAAAAAATGTTTGATACTGTGTTAAATCTACACATAATTACCTTTATTAAGTTTATCTAAGTAAGGTATTCTAGTTAATGTTAATTACTTCATTTCACTCTAAGTCCATTTGTATGTTTTCATGGTATAAAACATATTCTAGCATTAGCTGATAGTAATACTAACTCATAGGAAGTCTGTTGGGTAACTAAAGCTTTATTTTTGTCATGCCAGATATATTGATACTGTGACACTCTTCTTCTTCCTATTTTCTTTTCCCTATAACCCCAAAGTCCTATATTCCAGGAATCAGTGCAGTTCCAACATTTTTTGCTCATTATATTTTGTCCTGCAATGGTAATTTCTGTTTCCATTCTGTTGTACAGAATAGAATGGGGTTTCCACTGCATATAACAGAATTGTTATTTACCCCTTTTCAGACTTTGCCTCTTTAATACCTACAGATCGAAATAAATTGCAATATCTTTCCTTATAATATACGAATTAACAGCAGTTTATAATATTTAGGGATTCTAGGGATCCAAATTGAAAGTAAATGAGTAGAACTAATGGATGTGTTTGAAATAGAGATGTGGTCATGTCATAATGGCATACATTCATAAACTAATTCATTCTGTCAAATTTGCTCCAAATTTGTTTTTTAAAGCAATCACAAAAACAGGGAATTTTCATTTGTGATACTCCCTAACATGCCCATTTTGCATCCATCCTTCCCTAAGAAGGATGTCTATGTCTCTCTGTCTTTGTCTCTCTCCCTTCCCCCCACCATGTATGTATGTATGTATGTATGTATGTATGTATGTATGTATGTATGTATACATATGTCTATGTTTTTTTGGGTTTGTGTGTGCATAGTAATTTTATCAAGGTAATACATTTGTGTAAACAAATTTAAACTGAGGAATATCTACACATGTCATGAGAGATTGTACTTTGATGGAAATTAAAGTGTGATTATTTCTTTTATCAACTTTATTTAGTTTTATATGACAGCCAAGAGAATATCTTTTCCTCCTTTCAAATTCTTCCTCTTTCTTTCCTTGCATTAAGTAAAGTGTGGTTGCGGATTGAGTTCTGAGAAAGCTTTTTCTGTACGAGTCTATCTTTCCTATCTTTCCATCCTGCTTTAGGATTCCTGAAAGTAATTTTTTGTGTATGTGTTGTTAAAAAAATCAGAGACTTGATATCTTCATTTTTCATGGAAATATATATATCTTTGTTAGAGGCTAGTTTCTGTATAGCTCTATTCTCCAGTTTTATACTTTCAGCATGCATAATAGATATTGAAGTTTCTAAATAAAAATCCAATTAAAAGACTATAGATAAATCTCTTAGTAGTTAGTTCTCCAAGCAAGCATAGTTATGGATATGAGAAAAAATATTTTCCTAATAAAGATGGCTCTTTTTAAAAAAAATATGTGTGTCCTGAAATTTACTTGAAACAGTCTCATATATCAGAGGGACCACCCATGCATTCAAGGGAACAAGATGGCAATTTCTGGCTGTACTCTAAAATGCCTTCATTAGTACATTCAGCATTCATATGAAGGGAAACCTAATGGCCAGGTAAATATCCATCTGTGTAGAGGAGCTTATGTATATAAGGCTCCTTAGAGGAATGCTGAAAGTTAAAATCTGTAGAGAAGCTTGGTATTAAGCTTGGTACAATTTGAAGGACTAAATTGTCAGTACTTTTTTTCCCAAAGTAAAAAATTTCTTCTTTGCGATAGAGATGAGCAAATAGCTTGATTCCAGAAAGATTGACTCAAACTTCCATCCTTCTGAGGTCAGTAAAATGAGGACCCAGATTGTTGGGGGCAATATGCTGACTCTGTAAACTGCTTAAGAGAGGGCTGTGAAGCACAGTGAAGTGGTATATAAGTCTAAGTGCAAGTGCAAGATGTCCGATAGTTGGTTTTCATTTTAGAATTAAGGATATCATTTATAATATATTTTAAAATATAATATAATATTTTAATAGCTTCTCTGCTTTTAGAATGAGTACAAAATGTTTAAATAATTTGTGTATATGGTTAATAAATGAATAACAATAATATTTGAGCACACATCACTTAACCAGTTGCAAAGGTAGATAAAGGAATCTCTAAATTTTACATTTACAAGGTCCTGCAACGAAGGCATTGTAAGTTACTCTTTCTGGGCACCACAGGTTCAGGCAACACTGCTATTAAAGAGAACCACAACATGGACAACATTCCACCTAAAGACGGGACTGTGCAAGGTGCTGGGGAGGGGAATCAGCTCCCTAATGGTGGAGGCACCAGCAGCAGGAAGCGGCTGTTGGACGAGGGAAGCAATGGCCATTCCAAGTTCCGCCCAAAGAAGAAAAAGAAAACTCCAGGTCCAGTGCTGCCCAAGAATGCCCTGATGCAGCTGAATGAAATCAAGCCTGGCTTACAGTACAAGCTTCTTTCCCAAACCGGACCAGTTCATTCTCCAATATTTGTGATGGCAGTAGAAGTTAACGGGCAGATATTTGAAGGGTCTGGCCCCACAAAAAAGAAAGCAAAACTCCATGCAGCTGAGAAAGCTCTGAGGTCCTTTGTTCAATTTCCTAATGCATCAGAAGCTCATCTAGCAATGGGTAGAACTCTTTCGGTAAATACAGACTTTACTTCTGACCAGGCTGATTTCTCAGACACTCTCTTCAATGGGTTTGAAAATCCAGTTCAGTCTGACCATTCCTTTTACTTGGAATCCAATGGAGATGGTTCCTTTGCCTCCAGTCCAGATTTCAGTCTCTCATCTGTTGTGGCTAGTAGTTTTATCCAGTCATCTCTCCCTGCCCCATCACCATATGCATCAACCAGTGGGAAGAATCCAGTGATGATACTAAATGAACTTCGGCCAGGGTTAAAGTATGAATTTATTTCAGAAAGTGGAGAGAGTCATGCCAAGAATTTTGTAATGGCTGTGTCAGTGGATGGCCAAACGTTTGAAGGTTCTGGACGGAACAAAAAACTGGCGAAGGCTCGGGCAGCTCAGTCAGCTCTCGCATCTTTGTTTAATATGCAGCTGGACCAAACACCATCTCACCAACCTATTCCTAGTGAGGGCCTCCAGTTACACTTGCCACAGGTGAGAAAAAAGATACAGGGTATTCATGATGCAAATTTTTACTGTGCTGGGACTGTTTTTATTGTAATTCCAATTAAATATATCTGGAAAGCCACAACATTCTTGTATACTATTAATATATTTCTTCCAGGTCTCTTAATTATAATTTGTGTTTAGGAAAAGGTACAATTTTTTAGTCCTGAAAATATCTTATATTGCTAAGAAAATAGGAATAGTAATCCTGAGCTCTAGGTATGATTTGATCAATTCTATTTTTGTGCAAAGTGGAACATGTTTAGGATAGGGTGGAACTACTATTATAATATTGTTTTGGCATTACGAGCAAGCATCATACCAATGTTGCTTGCCAGAAAGCCATGGTAATTTGTATAACTTAATGCCTTGCCAAAATCAACTGGTAAAGCATGTAACTGCTTGTAGTATGATTCATCTAAGTGGTTATAGTTACTTCCTAAAAGCATTTCACTTTGCATGCTGCTACCAACACTGGTATTCAGTCACCCATTGCATCTTTTCCCCCCATAGATGTGAATGTTTGCTATTTCTTTAAATAAAGAATAGCTCTTAAACACATTGTTTCTTTGACTGCACATGGTAATAATGAAGGATACTACTTGTACCATCACCAGGTCAAATGTTTGTTGTCCATTTAGGAGGTAAAACTGCCTTGTCTGTGTTCCTAGATTTTTGGGACATTTGGATTCCTTGAGGATTATAGAGTCCAATGTTGCTATAAATGGCAGCCCTCTGTATAATTTTACAAACAACACTTGTTCTTATTGTTTCTGTAATGCCTTTAGTACTACATGGCCACTGGCTGATTGCAGAGGTAAGGACAAGAATCCTGGAATGCTGAACCAAGAGCTGTCTGAACCATTGAAGATGTTGTCGCCAGTGTCTTTTTGTCTTGTTAAATCTTCATGAGACTTTTGAAGAAAGGAATAAATGTCTATATTCTACTTCAGTGCAGTTTTGCTCATAGATTTAATTTAATTTGTTTGTAAAGTGTGTTACTTGTTTATTGAATGGCTAAGAATGAGATACAATTTAGTCTAAATAAATTAAGTGTAGACAGCGATATTAAAGCATTAGTGTTAAAAATAATAAAAATAAAATATCAGAAATATGTAAAACCTTAAGCATAGCAGCAAAGGAAAACCAAAGTTCTGAAAGGATTTTTTAACTGATTGAAAAAAATAACAGTGTGTGGTAGACAGCACACCTTTGGGAGACACACTTTACAGGTTAAGGTGGAAAAGGTATATATCAGAAAGTTTGCTCCCAAGTTGCTATCTAGTATAAACATATTGAGTAGAGTCACCAATGGGGGATTATGTATACACAAGAAAAGCCCCTTCAAATACTATAGGGCCTAAAGAAATAAAAATCTCAAGCCCATTTTTTGTTAAATTCATTGTGTTGCAGTTGTCCTGTCCATCAGTTATCCAGCTACTTTTTCAAATTATTAACTCATCTCAAGACAGCCCATAGTATATGATGTCAGTTCTGCAGGTCTAGATTGGTTGGTCTCTGCAACCTCCAAATTTCCCATAAAAATGAACCCAGCAAATGAGCAAGGCAGTTTCATTGTTCAAATCAGGCCCAAATCCCCAGAAATATTGAAACATTCCATTGCTCCTTAGCCAGAAGATCATGATATATAGAAACCCCCCCTCCTGGTGAATAATTATGTGAATAAGAGTGAAGGGGGGAAATTAAAATTGCATGGAGTTCCATGTTTCATAATAGTGCCATAGCATGATTATATATTTCCCATTATTAATACTTGAAAAAATAATATGGACAGTTTGTTATTGATGGTCATACAAATATAGAAACTGATTTAGGCTTAGGTTTCTTGACTTATAAGGTTGGGAATTGTAGATGAGAAGATTTACCATTCCTTTTATTCCCCTCCTGCCTAACCTGAAACTGAACCATAAGGCAAACAAATTTGATAACTAACTAAATAACTAACCAACTAACTTCATTTCCCTATTGCGTAGGTTTCAAAATGAATTTTTTTTGCTCCATTGTTAGCTTTTAGCAAGAGTTGCTGTGCCTAGCCTTATGTCTCATTTAATGGTCTCTCAAATCCATCATGCATTTTGAGGAACACAGCCACAGAGACCTATATCCTGTGATTGCTTTTGGGAATAAATGTGTGCTCTTTTTTGTTGTACACCATTCAACCACAAGACCCTCACTTGACACACCCATACCTGACCATCACAAGACCCTGATCTGATGTGGTACCCTGACCTGACTTCACCATCACAAGACCTACTGACCACACAAATCCCTTATAAGCAGAAGAACACTGACACTGTCATTCCCTAAATTCCATTGAAGATGTTACCTAGCCTGGTAACGAAACATTCGAAACCAACCCACAAGCTCAGAGAACGAACTTCAACCCTCATTTTATACCCGAGCTACAGATATTCACCACTATAGTGAGCTGCATTTAAAAAGAGCAAGTTTGGCCTAGTGGTGAAGGCTCCAGGCTAGAAACTGGGAGGCTATGAATAAGAGTCCCACTGAGGCATGGTAGCCAACTGAGTGATTTTGAACCAATCACTCTCAATCCTAGGAAGCAGGCAAAGGCAAACCATTTCTGAAAAAGTTGCCAAAGAAACTGCAGAAACTTGTCCAGGGAGTGGCCAGGAGTTAGGGCTGACTGGAAGGCAAATACATGCATCTCTACATAAAATCAGAGATAAAGGAATCACAAAGTTTATTACGTATACTCGGAGTTGTTGGATGTTATGGCATTCTTGCAATTTTAAATTTAAAAAATCTTAAAATAGACAATTCTAGGAAAAACTTGACTTATATTAGCCCAATTCAGTTGGAGCTTACTGCTTGATATTATGCAAAATCAAGTTACGGTTCTTAGAATATGAAATATGTACATCATAGCATTTTTCTAACAATTAGAAATACACAATTTATTTTAATGAATGAATTAATGAATTACCAAGTTTTTTCCTTTTGACAGTTAATAATATTGTGTTGTTTTTAAAGGGGAGATTATTTGAATGGTTGAAAAATGGAGAATTTGTTTTTATCTATGGTTCTGGGAGGTATTAGGCAGCAGTTGGTAAAGTAATTTGGAAGCTCTCTTTCCTTATTGTTTGACCTCCTATTCATATGTTATGTTTGAACTGGCCAATTCTGGATTTTGTTCAGCAACATGAAAGATCTGGCTAGTAACTAACCAAATAACTGTCATTTTTCATATGTTATGTTATTTCCTTCCCTGTTTGGCATTTATTGTTTTACAGTATATCTGGGTCATCATTCCAGTTTCTGATTATCTGCTCTGTTCTAAGGGATGCCATAGAACACATAGCATGATAATGCAATGCAAATGGATAAATTCCTTTAACATTACAAGGGCAGGTTTTTAGTGTTCGGTTTTTAAGTCAGAAATAGATTTGTGTTTCTGAACTGTCCAACATACCAATATAATTTTTGCAGGTTTTAGCTGATGCTGTTGCACGCTTGGTCGTAGAGAAATTCAGCGATTTGACAGATAACTTTACATCACCTCATGCACGTCGAAAAGTGCTAGCCGGTGTTGTCATGACAACAGGTAAAAACAAAACAAGACCAACCTGCCATGCAACTGGGTTCTTTATCCCCTTGTTTGTATACAAAATAAAGTGATCAAGGTAAATTGATATTTCCCCTTTCTTTCCCATATTTAATAATGTCAAATCTCTTCATGCCAAAAATTATAACTAGTAATTTATATTTAATTGTAATCTCTAAATGTTATATTTTAATATTAACCATTATTGGGCATGTGTACATATGTATGCAAATCATTGTTTTTATTTTTAATTTTAAAGCCCTTTTTGTCTTTTTGCTTAAATGAAGTAACTATTTATAATAATCAAATACTATATTATCCCAAATTTAACATAATAAAAATTTAAAAACAGCTTTGCTATTAAATAAACAGTATAGCTTAAATGAATCTTTGACAGTTTTACTGTTAAAATGTTATAATCATGTATATTTTATCCAGGATATTTTCAGTACTAAAAGGATAGAGATATTTTGACCTCAATGGACTGGAATTCACAGAGTTAAATACATTCTGTTGGCATGGCACCTATAATCCATAATACTATATTGTCCCATAAATAGAACTGATTGTTACACTAGTGAAATAAATTATTTATTGAGAGAGAGAGAAAAATTGAAAAAGGCAGGGAAAAGAAATCAGTAATGCTTCTAAATTATCTGACTCTAGAAGTTGTGTTTTATTCATGCTAACAAATATAATGAACAAATATATTTATTTTAACCACATTGATTAAAGATATGTAAATAAAATGATGATAAAAACACTCCCGGTGTAAATTTATAGTTAATGTCATTTCATATTTGTTCAAATTCCACAAATTAGAATCTGATACTTTAAATGATGTTGCCCGTAGACAATCAAATCTACTATCCTGAACTGCATGAAAAATTCAACACATAGTTTAATTATTAGAACTCAGATGGAACAAAAAATTCCTGAGGATGCAAGACTGGAAGTTAAATATTTTTTCTCTAAAATTCACAAACGTTCACCTAGTCCCACTGTATCTGATATGTATAGTTTGGATTAAATAATTAGCTTGGTCAGTGTAATCTGAGTCTAGTAATGACTTAAATGTATGGATATTTTCAGTCCATCCAAGAAGTGGCCATATCTGTATGGTTTGACAATATAATGTATAAAATCCAGACTCTGCAAATTAATAACTTGCTCAGTTTAATATGATTCCAAAGTTTGAAATGCAATCCATATAGATTTGTGTATTCATTTGTAAATATATGTGATTAATTTAAAGTTCAGAATTATTTAGAGTTGAAAATTAACTTGTAATTTAATTATTTAAATAATTAATTATTAAAATTATTTTTATTAGTGTCCATTAGGCTACATGTTTAAGATGGCTGGAGGGGGAAAAAAACTTCCTATAAGTCTTTTCTCCTGAAACTGATTTTCCAGGTTCTGATGTGAAAGACGCTCAGGTTATAAGTGTTTCTACAGGAACAAAATGTATTAATGGAGAATATATGAGTGACCGTGGTCTTGCTTTGAATGATTGCCATGCAGAAATTATAGCTCGGAGATGCCTACTTAAATTTCTTTATACACAACTTGAACTACATTTAAGGTAAGTTGGAAGCACTTTTATGGTACAGAGGCAAGTTCTATCAGTCACAGTGTGGATAGGATCACAGAATATTGTGATCATATAAATTTCTATGAAAACATAATACACCTCATAAGTTGCTAAGACTTAATTCTGGAAAAAATAGTTTGATCTGATACTTTCAGATGATAGCAGTTGAACCAATGCTTCTTTCTATCTCTGAGATAATGCAGATAGGAATTCATTTTGTATTACTATCAGTTTTAATGGAGCAGCATTCTATAAATTTTTAGGAGATTGCTCTTAGACAGGTGTGGGGCTCTTCAGTCTTTCAATAACTTATAAAATAATTTCAATCTTTAAGCATTAATTTATGCTTGGCTGTATCTATGTAAGACACTTTAAAATTTCTGGGAATTGCAGTCAGTGCAAAATGCAGCAGTTTGGCTACTAATTAGTTAAAGGTACACATATAATGTGTTACTGAATGATTAGTACAGGATTGCCAGTTGCTTATAGGACACATTTTAAAACTTTAGTATAACTTTCAAAGCCATGAGTATCTGCAGGAAGGCCAGGGGGGGCACATTACATTAGGAAACATGGTCAGGGGTGTCAGACTCAAGGCTTAGATCTGGAAACAGTGAAGGACCGGCCCGCGGTGCCTCTGCCAGCAAAAATGGAGCTCCGTTTACATTGGCAGAGGGTTGCAGGAGGCCATCGCAACCGAAAATGGAGCTCAGGAGCCTGTTTTCACTGGCAGAGTTCTTGGGCTGCCACAGGAGCCCCAACACGACTGATGTCGAGCTGGCCACACCACCACGGCCTCCCCAGGTCAAACACAACCCTGATGTGGCCCTCAATGAAATTGAGATTGACACTCCTGATGTAGGTAATTGTGATTTTCATAATGAAGTCATCATATTTATCATGATTTTAGCACCATCATATTATTCTGTGGATGCTATCATTTAAAGCCTGTTTAAAGCCTGAATCCTTGGCAAGCAGGGTAGTCTGTGACTATCTTTGTTGTGAGACCTGACTAGATACAAAGCCTCAGAAGGAGATGCCTGTCCCTACTATTTGAGGCTCGTTTATTTGGCAAGCAGGACATCTTCTCTTCTGTTGCCCCCAAGCTATGAAATAATTTATATTGATCCTCACTCTTTCTGGATTTTGTGAAGTAATATCTTTTCATTAAACTTTTAAGTGTTAACATCTGTTTAAGATGTTTATGTTGTAACTATTGTTAGGTACCCTCAATGCTAATTTAGCTGAAAGATAGGATTCAATAAGTAAATAAATAATAATGCATCAATTGAATGAAATAAATAATGCATGCTCTGCATAGACTATGACATGAAGCTCTTCTCGAGATTTTCTGTCTATAATGCATAATTATATGGGCATTCTAGGAAACTATTGAATGCATTATTTGTATTAGAATAACACTTTTTATAGTTATATATGTTATAAGTATATATGTATAGTATATAGATAGAGAGAATATAAAAGTCCTTATATAAAAGTACTCCCCATTATTTTAAAATTATTCATAATATAGAGGATCCATACTGAATGAATGGCTTAAGTGAAAACATATGCAGGAACTGAAATATATACCAGCAGTCATAAATTGACAAGGCTCCATTGATAAATGCTGGGTGCAATCTCGAGATGTCATAGATTGCTTCATGTGTTTCCTCTTGAGATGTTACAAATAATTTTTAAAATTATTCTAACCATATATGAAAGTTTCTGAAATACTTGGAAGCAAATTGTATGATCGCTTGTTTACTGAAGAAATAAGAACATTAATATCTGTCACCTTAAATCTCCAAAGGGAATTTTTAAAATCTGTAACAGCCTAGAACAGTGATGGCGAATCTTTTTCTTCTTGCGTGTCAAAAATGGCAGCGCACGCGCGCTTGCGCGCACACGCATGCCAGCACACAACTCCCACCATGCACACTGCACTGCGCATGCGTGCGCCCCCCTCATTGGGCCGATTTTTGCCCTCCAGAGAGTTCAGGAGGCTTTCCTGAAGCCTCCAGAGGGTGAAAAATGGCCCAACGGGACTTCCTTTTTGCCCGTTGAGCTGTTTCACCCTCCGGAGGCTTTAGGGAAGCCTCCTGAAGGCGAAAAATGACCCTATGGGAAAATCGGAAGTTTGGGAACGGATTTCCGGTTTGCTTGTGGGGCTGTTTTTTACCCTCCGAAGGCTTCAGGAAAGCGTCCTGAAGCCTCTGGAGTGTAAAAAACCGCCCAACAGGTAAACGGGAAGTGACTTCAATTTGCCTGCTGGGGCATT